>APFE030207135.1:58707-132409 GCA_000404065.3 Pinus taeda | reverse complement strand
ATTTAAAAAATAAATATATTGAAAACAAATAAAGGAGGGGAGACGCACAAAAAAATAAAACCAGAGAAAATAAAATCTTACAAAAGCTGAGGGAAGGAATATTTATGAAAACAGAGGATCGTTGATCTCTCTTTCGTGCACTAGTTCAAATTTTGAAATGCAAGAGGATGGAACGCCTGGTCCGTTATCATACCAAAAAGCTATAAGCTATAGTTCAGAGCGCCTTGACCGTTTGAGAGGAAGAGTATATAACACATTTTGGATGCCAAAGCTGTCCAGATTTTTCATCTCTTATTCTGCTTCTTTCTTTACATTACATTGGCTTCCTCTTTCTTTTTCCTTCTGGTTTTCTTTCCTCTGTTGCATGGCCATGCATCTTGGTTTTTATAGTTTTTTAATTTTCATCTTCTTTTCCGTTTTGGGTGTAATTTGTGTGTTCCTTTTCGTTTTAAATGTAATTCATCATTCTTTCTTTTGCCCTGGGTGTTTGCATCGATTGCCCTGGTGATTTTATTTTGGTGATTTTATTTTGTTGCTGTAATGTAGAGCAGGAGAATCGATGAAATGCATGTAACCTATTGGAGTGGAGGACAGGTATGGGTTTGTTTTTCAATTTACATCTATTCAGATAGTTTTTATTGATAATCTGTACAGTGAGAAGCTTCCTGGTAGATAATGGTAGTTTTCTTTGATAATTTGTATAGTGAGAAGCCTGCTAGTAGATAATGGTTAATCGTTGTTTTCTGGTTTTAGCTGCATAGAGCCCTAATCATTAAACCGATTGTTTTCATATTTCTATTTCACAAAGAAGCTGTGGGAATTGCAAGGGGCTTAACCATAGAGATAATGCTTTATTCTCTCTGGCAGTTCTTGCTTATGGGTTTTGATCTGGTTGATAATTTTGCAACAAGTGAAAGGGAGTGAAACGGAGGATTATGAGACGAGGAACTTTTGTTTGCGCGGTTTACAGGAAGCCGAGATGGAGATTGGGACGTCGGACAGGATACGCACGTGCCAAAGAATGCTCGTACACCTGTTGGTCTCAAATTGTAAGGTGAGCGACGATCCTTTAATTCTCGGTTTCCGGTTTCCAAGAGAGATTAAAAAAACAAATTCACTAATCTCGTTTAATAATATTGTAACAGGTGGAGAGGAGAGTCTCCACCTGTTTTGTCTTTTATTTTCTCATTGGTTTCTGGTTTCTAGATGATGGTTTCAGCAAACTTGGACCCGCGGAAAGAGACAGGACAGAGTTCAGCGAACTTGGACACGCGGAAAGAGACAGGACAGAGTTTAGCGAACTTGGACACGCGGAAAGAGGTAGGACAGAATGTAAATGTGCGAAACGGGTGTTCGTACGCCTTTTCCCTTCATTCATTATAACTAGCACGGAAGGTACGGACTATTTTATTCTCGCTTTTCCGAAAGAGAAACATTCGGTATCAATCGATGTAGTTGGAGCTAAATAACCAACCTCTTAGATTATCAATTGATGTAGTTGGAGCTAAATAACCAATCTCTTAGATTACGAGTGTTAATATTAATTTCTTCAATATTTCCTTTTGTGTTAGCATTCTTTTTCCAGCTAATTTTAGTACATATTACATCAATCGATGTAGCTGGAGCCAAACAACCAACCTCTTAGATTACGAGTGTTGACATTAATTTCTTCAATATTTCTTTTTGTGTTTGCATTCGTTTTCCAGGTAATTTTATTTTGTTGTAGGGTGTACAGCAGAGGATACATCGCTAGATATGGTTTTGCCTATTAGATAATGGGCTGCATTAATGTTTATGGAGCGCTAATTGTACTCTTATCTGTTTGAGCTTTTAGGAGGAGTCATGGATATAAGATCGCTGAAGAATATTACGAGCCTCCGTCGTGTAGGTACACGTTGTTTTGGTCGCTTTTCGTTGGCTTACTTTTTCTTTTTGCATTTTTATCCATTAGCTAGGCGATTTAATTTGTATGTTGTTATTTTTCTTTTCTAATTTATATATTTCAGGCGAGCTTTAAACTTTCCATTATGCATATCTATATAATGGATAATGGGATTCCGCCTAGGTAGAAAATGGGGCAGAGCCCTAAGAGTTGTTTTTCACAGGAGATGTTAGACATTTTTAATTATTAAATTGATTTTAGACTGAAATGCTTTTAGACCGAAATTGTGGGAAATCCCAAATGATTTTAGACCGAAATTGTGGGAAATCTCAAAGTTTTTAATTATTGGCATGTTGTGGGAAATTTCGTTTACATCTAATTACTTTGTTTGATTATTGGTTTTGGCCTTATACTGAAAGTGATTGATTTGCAATAGGTGGAAAGGAGGGTTCCGTTGAGGATGAAGATGACATGATAATATAATATTTTTGTTTCCAGATCAGAACCTAATATCTTCCGCAGGCTTGTTTGGCTCGCTTACGTCATTTCTATATGCCAGATTGTACCTAGTTTTAAAAGCATATTAATTCTCATTCGTTTTATATTTCCCTCACACAGTTTGGTTCATGTCATTTCTATATGCCAGATCGTAGCTATTTTTAAAAGCATTTTTACTTCTCATTCGTTTTATATATGCTTCTGTGTGAGAGTTCTATGTCTTAATACGTCAATGTTAAGAGGGAGATTTCTTTCTCAAGCTTTCTAAGGAGGTGTTTAAATGAGTTCTACGTCTTAAGAACGTTAGTGTTAAGAGGGAGATTTCTTTATCAAGCTTTCTAAGGAGGTGTTTAAATAAGGAGGTGTTTAAATAATTTGCAGATGAGATTACATGTTGGATAAGGAGAGAGGATGGAGAATAGGATCAAGCTTTTCTTGGCCCTGCCACTCTCATTCTTTGTCTAAATACACAGGTACCTATTTTGTTTGTTATACTCTCAAATAGGTAGGTACAAATGTTGTCATTTTCGGTCTTTCAAATTGAAACTATGAACATATGGAGCCACATAACTAAAAGTTTTGCTTCGAATTAAGTCTATATATTCATTAATTTTACGTGCAAACATGTGTCAGACATAAACTAGGCATTAATACATATTATGAATTTTATTTATCTCTTGAAGATCAAAACAGAAAGAAAGCTGAGAAAAATTCGAAGACTTTAGTTATTACTAACTTGTCTTAATCACCGAACAATTTGAAGAAGGCAAAGCTACCTTACTACATATAGATATAGGTAGGGGCACCTCATATGACATAAGTATAAGTGGGGTGGTTATATGCCTAATCTTGGTCTGGCTAGTTGTTGTTAGGTTGATTTGCTTGGTGATGAACAATTTCTTGCCCTCCACCTCTCTATACTCTTTCAAGATAAATCTTGAGGGCCTATGGTCTCTATGTCAAAATACATAGATTTTTATTTGAAATTTTTGTTTTGTCAAAATTTCACTAAAAGATCTAGATGTTCTGAGGAAAGGTTATCCTAAAGTCAACTCATAGTTGGTATTTATGTTAGTAGCTGTAGCTGTGACTAGTATTAATGTCACAGGCTTTAAAGTTCATATGTTAAGTTTCAAGTTCGTATGCTACATTTCATTTAGTTCTTTCCCTTTCTATAGATCATTTTAGTTTCTTCAATTATCAACTCTCAACCCTCACAAGTTGTCAAAATTTCACTGAAAGATCTAGATCTAGATGTTCTAGAGGAAAGGTTATCCTAAAGTCAAATGATAGTTGGTCTTTATGTCAGTGGCTGTAGCTGTGAGTTGTATTAAATTTTAGTTTCTTCAATTATCAACTCTCAACCTCACCACGTTGTTAAAATTTCACTAAAAGATCTAGATGTTCTAGAGGAAAGGTTATCCTAAAGTCAAATGATAGTTGGTCTTTATGTTAGTGGTTGTAGCTGTGAATTGTATTAAATTTTAATGGCATAGGCTTTAAAGTTTATATGTTACTTTTCATTTAGTTCTTTCCTTTTCTATGGATAATTTTAGTTTCTTCATTTTCGACCCTCCACCCTCACCAGGGTTTAGATAAATTATAGTTACTTAACCCCTTTTTCCCTTTTAAAAAAATGAGGGATGTTACTTAATCTAGCCTTAAATGAGTGGGTTGAATTATTACGTAGCCTTTAGGGAACTACCCAGCTTGCTATCACTAGTCCAACAAACGTCCTTTGTAGCCACAAAGGATCTCCTAGAAAACTTTGTACATCATGTCTTCTTTCCTTTGATTTTCTAATAGCATATGCGAGATAGAATTGGGGTCAAAGCGTAGCATGCAGATGTTGCTTTCCTTAGTGGCAACATTACGGAAATGGAAACATTTTGTTGGTTGGAGAAGATGAATGTTGCCCAAAATCACATCATGTCCATCTATTGGACACTAAATGTAGAAATTCTTGTTTTATTTTCATATTATTATAGTAAAGGCTATGTGAATTTTGAAACAATACAGAGCCTTTTTATGGTAACTTGAGCATAGATACTATATTCGAGGCATACTCCCACCCTCTTTAATAGTGGAGACAAATAAAAGAAGTTCCTATCACTACATTGCACTAGAAAACAAATTCAAAAGTTTGCAAATGGAGTCCATAAATCTGATATGAGCCTGCATATTCTAGTGATAAATCTAACTCCATTGGAGTTGAAAGTGGAGGCTTTCTTCCAAGAAAAAGAGAATTGAAATTTTACAATGTAATTTTACCTTTGTCCTGAGGATGAACCACATTAAATGGTCAAAACATCGACCAAATCTTAATAATGTGATTAATCTGAAAGGGAATCTAATTAACTTATAAGTAATTAAAACACAATATTTCCTCCCATAATAAACAACATCAATCATAAACTCCTCCTATATATGGAAAGGATCTTGATTGACAATATGCATATGACACCCTCCATCAACCTCTTTGTAGATTTTTTGTTAAGGAGGATGAGTTGTCTATAATTTTTTCAGGGAGGGGTTTTGCCAGATTGTATATTCACACTAAAATTCTTTACAATAATTGAAGCAAGCTCACGATCTTGGATGCTTCATGACATGCAATAATCATAGTTTTGATAGTATTTTGATTTTCAATATCAAAATATCTACGAGAAGGGAAGTAATATTCAATGTTAAGAAAACCCCAAGTAAGTTTGCAGAAAGATGTTAAGTAAAGGGCTTTAAAAAGTGTTAATACTTAAATATTTGATGCTACATACTATTTCAATGTGCAGTGAAATGCGAATGTTATAGTATGAAAGATGAACATAATAGCACTTTAACTCTGTATATTTATTTGGACTCCTCTAGGTAAAGGAATTTACAAAGTGCTATAATTTATCCTTAAGTACTTGATTCTAAACACTATTTCAACGTGCATTTAATGCTAATCTTGTAATATGAAAGATGATTTTTTTTTTGTTTTGTTTATTCTTTAAAGTTATATAATTTGTGTAGTTATTTGGGCTCTTCCCTGTGCAACAAGCACAAGCACTAGCCCCTGTCCAAGTTAATGAAAGTATCACTATCTGATAGAATCCTATTGTTAAACCTTGATTTGTAGGACCTATTAGTAATTATCTACGACTTTGACACGTGGAAATTTTTACAAATTTTTCCACTCTTTTCATGTTCTTGAATTTTAGGACATTGAGAAAAGGTGTGTTGGAAGGCTGACGTCCTGAAATATATTGAAAGATCATCTTGAGCTACTTCACTTTCTGAGAAACCCAAAATAAATGCAACGTTTGGTTGGGGAACATGGGAAGCTTTATGCTACAAAGGCCTGAAAATTGAATGGCTAAATTCCCCCTAATTGCATGCCTATGTGGATATCCATATGAGAGGGCTGTTGCTAGGAGATCAAAAGAAGACAACAAAGTTGTCGCATTTTGGAGACTTGTAGCATCAATTGATAGTTAAGGTCTTTTCTTGCCTTTTTCACTTGTAACCACAACCTATAGATCATTAATGTCAAGCAGAATTCAAGGATATAAGGTGTATATTGTAGTGTAGGATTTACATATCTTCTATGTTAGGTCCTTTATTCGACCATAGGATGTAACTCCAACTCCATCACTTTGACTGGAAGTACAGTATTGGACTTTTGGAATCATACGAACATCCAAAGGATCTAGTGTGACTTGATTTTTATAGAAATTTAGGTCGTTGATCTAGCAAGTAGACAAACAAACAATAAAACAGCAGTAGGCATGTTTTTCTGGGGCAGATCTGGAAAACAATATACAGGGTATACCTTAAAGTCATGATTCATTTGTGGGGTTAAGAAAACATGAGTTAAGAGTGTTAAAATGCTATAAGATGCACCTAGATCTTTTACTGTTATGAGGAACAAGTGTAGGGGTCCAATGCATTAAGATTTGTTTGGCGGGTAGAATCTAGTTGGTATACAGAGCCTAAAGCTATAGCAGGGCATACATTTTCAAAAATGTTGGGTGACTTATTGCAATACTTATAGGTAGTTTTTCCAATGGTAACTGAAATTCTAAACGTACTAACTAAAGTGGAAATTGTCTCAGATATTAAACCAGGCAAGTGCTCATAACATAATATGTTGGAGTCTTTGTTTAAATGGGCTATGACTTGTATCATCTTATGAACATTCTTTTCTTGATCTGTGGTCTATTTTGGAGAATAAAGTGTTTTTTAATTAAACTGAAGACATGATGAAATGGTGAACGCTCAATGCTTTGTTATATATATACATATTTGTGCAGCAATTTTGGGACTGGGTTGACCTACAACACACAAAACTAAGGTAAGCCTACCTTTGAATGTTGATTATGGCTGACCTTGATAAAATGTTCACGATTATGTGGATTTGAGAAGGGCTGACATATTAGAAGGAGCTAATTAATGATTAAAGGGAGTGCTCTTCCATCGAGGACTGTATTGTCCTTTTGGGAGTGAATTTGCTAGTCTAGGTGGCTAGTTTTTGAAGGTTGCTTGCCCCCGTTTTATTGGTGAAATAATCATCGTTGACCTGTTGTTTAAGGGAGTTTTGCGTGTTGATTAGTGTATATGGCTGACATGTTGAAGAGGCTAAACATGGCACCATGGAGACCAAACTTGTTATCATTTTGGGAGGTTTCTATACCTTGAGGGCCCACTTTCCCACACTTGTTATCACTTTGGGAGGTTTCTATATGTTGATGGCCCACTTTCCCACACTTTTTATCACTTTGGGAGGTTTCTTTACCTTGAGCGCCCACTTTCCCACACTTGGTGATTGTATCCATTGAATTTGTGGAGGAAGAGGAACATTTAAAAGATCTTTTGAGGTTGGATCATACACTAAACCTCCTTATTCCCCTCATTTATGGAGATGTACTACTTTGAGGACTTATTCCCCTTTAGCATTGTACAAGTGGCTTGATAAAGCCCATATTTTGTAATTTTAGATTATCTAATTGGTTAAGAGGGATTTTACTTCCTTCATAGGCTATATTGGGGGATTTTAGCCTAGGAAAAATTTTAATGTAAAGGAAGTTGATAACCTCTTCTATAAATAGAGGTGCACTTCATCTCATTTTCTCATGGTGGGATTAGGGGAGAAATCCCTTAGCAAGTCTAAAATTTCTAAAAATTTATGTTGTTTCTTAATTTTGACTATGGAGGAATAAATAGGACGACCTCTCAAAGGATTTGGTTGATGTGGATAATCTTCTTCTCTTGGATGAATATTGGTAGATCTTGATGAAGAATGCCTTTGGGATGTGCATAGTCTTTTTTTCACGAATGGATATTGGTTGAACTTGAACAAATGCATGATGATTTGAGTAAATTGTCTTTTATCATCTTGGTTATGGTTATGGACAAGGGTTATTAAATATTCTCGAAAGTGTTATTGGTATTTTTATTTCATTGCCCCTCTTGAACAGGCCCTCCACCAAGTTCTTCCAAGATGACCTAATTGGAGCTCCCTCCCTTGTACCCTTCTTGAAGATTGTATGACTCTTGGCCCAAACCTCTAGGGTACATGAGTGGGTTTCCCTAGGCTTTGAAGTTAACTATTCTCCAACCTTCATTAAACCTCTCATTAAGATCTTTTGAGATGACCTAAGTGGAGCTCACTCCCTTATCCCATATTTGAAGATTATAGGAGGCCTAGGTCAAACCTCTAAGGGACACAAGTGGGTCTCCCATAATCTTTGAACCTAGATCTACTCCATTTCTTTGCAAATGTGTTGCTCCTTGACCCCAGAACACAAAATACATAGGCAAGCTAAGGCATTGATACCTCTCCTCTATCACCCTTCTTTTAAAATCCTTTAAACTATTTTTCTTGGGTTCAGTCTCCTGAATCACATTGTAATGCCTATTATTTGGATAATTTTTCATTGCTATAAGTTAGAGTCTCATCCAACTTGCAAAAATACTTCTCTCCCTTACTCGTTTTCATGACTTAATTATTTAGACTTTCCAAAAGGAAATCAATTACTTCATAGGAAATAATATATCCACTAATCTCATTGGAGAAAGTGACCTAAGGAACAAATTCAATTTTGTTTTGGTATTTTTCAATGATTATGAAGGAACATATATCCCTTTCATCACTTTTTTACTTTACTCAATAGTGGAAGGAGTGAGATAAATGATACATTTTCTTTTATATTACAACGACATATGCAAAACATGTGAAGTGTGAAGTCAAATCCCTCGATACAAGAAAATCTCCAACAACAATGATCATTAAATCTTCTCATTATGGCTCATAATTGCGTTTTACCAAGATTAGCCTTGGACCTTATGTGGCTCAATATAGCTCTTGAACCATCCACCTTCGTTGAGAGTGTTAAATAGTTTGGCTCTGTTGTCGCAAAATCTAGCAGGCCTTGGAGAGGGAAACCCTACAAGGTATAAACTAGATAATGGGACAACAATGGTGTAATGTCCCACTGTCACCATAGCCACAACCCCTTGGTCTTTACGGATTTTCAGTAATGGGAGGATTCCCAGTAGGATGGAGATCACTTACTTAGGATGATCTCACGATGGTCTCTTCAAGAAAGACACTTTTAGGTTCAATGCTCCGAAAGGTGGTAACTCACTTTCTATAAAGGGAACTGGAAAAGAGGGCACAAGACCTAGGGTATGATAAATGGAATGAGTGTTGGAGTATCCAAAGGTCAAGGCCAAGAGAAAAGGTTTCCAATAATTGGTATCAACTATATGAAGGCTCATGAAACCTTCAAGAAAACCCTTAAGTTGAAGCAAGGAAAAATAGGGTTTCCCTCTCAGGCAAGAAACTAGGGAAAGAAAGTTTATAGATGAAATTGAAGTAGATGCCCGCTGAAAGGATATATTTTGTGCCTAATACTACCCTCTTGATGTTCAGCTCTCCAACGACCAAAAACTGGCTTATCTAGGGATTCACACCAAGCCCTAGTTTCCTAGCTTGGTCTTTGAAGTGTTGAATTGGGAGGGAGAAAAATATGGATAAGATTTGAGTATGATCACCAATAAACTTTATCAATGCCTTGTCCCTCAGGAATATGGAGTTAAGGATGAGATAGGTTAGCTAAACTTGTTTCCAAGGAGGCCGAAATTTGATGCCTTAGCAACAAGACTCCAAGCATTTTCCACTCAAAAGGAAAAATGGAATCTTATGAAAGAGCTACAAGGAGTTCACCACTAAGACAATTCTTAACATGTTATGTATGAGTAATGTATGCAATATTCATCTAGATAACATTCAATTAATCTTCAACAAAATTAGGGCATAATTTAGCATAAACTAGATTAAAAAATTCCATACAGTAGACATATAAATAGATTTTCAATAATCAAGATCACTTACAAGATAACATGCAATATTTCCATCCATTAAACCAAAGAATAGTTCTAATTAATATTCAAAATCATCTCCAAATATCAAAATGCATCCAAGATCTCCAATTTATTCACAAGAGAACAAGTGTGAGTTCCTCTAGAGGTTGGAATTCCAAGAAGTGATGATGAGGAGTTACTATGTTATAATCTCTAATTTATAAGAGGGCATACTAATGCCAATTAACCTACAAGCCCCTCTAAAATTATAAAATAATTTTAAAAATAGGCCTAGGTTACAAGCCGACCTAGTAGCCTTTATGAAATTAAATCTATCTCCATAAGTGCAAGTCGAAATGATGACATCACGCTAGTGTAGGTTTGCTAAGGGTAGGCGTTGAGGGGCTTGAGTGCCTTCTTTGGTGCAGAGGCCCTCTAAAATCACGATCTAAGGGTTGGACCATAGATCTCCATCAAAATCATCCTGTGGACCCCAATTTTGGGTTTGGGGTACCAAATGGGTCTCATGGGTCTCCTGGTGGTGTAAATGCCTGATTTTGCTCCAACGTTGAGGGCTTTAGAAATGGTGCTAGCCCTCCCTTGTCTCAAGGTATGAGACAAACCTCATCTGGGCCCTGGATCAACTTATACTGCTAAGCTGGTTGGGGGCACGCTTGTGTAGGTGCATCATCCATCAATGATAAAGGGGCAAATTGCAGAAACACTGTGGGTGTTGACGGTGCCCATGGATATAAATGATGCTCTACAATTGTCGGGAGTCTTATGGCACTCAACGCCTCACTTGTGGGTGTCAATATGCTTTTATGGTGGACTTGGTCCCCAGTTAAGTTGCCTAGCCCATGAAGAAACCACCTGTAAATCACACATAATATGTAGTGCTGCATCTTCACCATTAGTTACATTTAATCATTATTGCAACTAAGTGAACCAGGCTTACAAGTAATGGGAAAATCAACACTTCATACAATAACTCCCTTCCAAATTTGGGGCTTCGATCTCGCAATAGTGTTACCTCCCTATGTAGGAGTGGCTAACAAACCACCCTATTAGGTGTTCTCAACCCCTAAAGGAAAAGACATGTCCTTGGTCCACTCCTAAGTTTGGTGTCATGTGAATAATGATGGAGCAAAGAGGAAAGGAACTTCATGGTTAAGTGTTATGGTTAAGGGGGTTGACATGATGGGGAGTCCTCATCCTAATCGTACAAATGTGAGGAGGGAGCCATCGTGGATGCATGAGTTACGTTGACCTTTGTTTTTCAACCCCTCATACTTGCCTTTTTATTTTATCTTTATTCCTTCCTTGTATTACCACTGCTAGCTCAACGAGTTTGGAGCTTGCTTTGCATGATTTGTAGCAGTTATTATCCCCTTAGTACTAGGGTAGTTCATCGCCACCAGGGGTTGGGACATGCGAAGTTTCCTCTTCCATTATGTGGTAGGGAAACATTGGCCCAAGAATCGGGTGATGACCATAATTATGGAGGTAGAGCTCATGCTTGTTATTTTCGCACGCCCTACTTGTATGTCTCAACCATCTTTTGCATTTTTATAATTTTGTTATCGTTTTTTTTACTGTGGCCATCATATGCTCTTTCTTTTTGTTTAGCTACATCAACTTCCGGGGGCATAGTTTCAGTGCCCAACTTAGGTATGAGTGCAGGGGAAAGGGTTGTGCCAAATCCCAATGAATCCATGGTCAAATGAGGTCGAAGAGGGGACGTGGAATAGCGGCTTATGTTGTGAGATGGAAAGTGGTAAGTATGGAAAGGGGATATGCAGGACTACACTATCTCACATCGGTTTTTCCTAGGTAGTGCCCTTCCTAAAGCCATGGGCCGTTAGAGGAGGTCCCACCGGGCTAGGGTTGAAAGTTAACCCTCCATTCAAGCTGAGGGAACAAGATTATGGTCATAGCCCCTCCTTATTTTAGTCACCAAATATTCCATATGAAAAGCCCAATTACAAACAAGCATAAGCACCCGATTGCAAAATGAATAAAGTACCTTTTGGGTGGGGTTGTCCACCTTTCAAGATTTGCTCTTTGCAAATGGGCGAGGAAATATATGACTGATGCAGGTGGAAAAGATATGAATGGAATGTCATATCAGTTACTCGGTGGCTATTGGGGTTGTTGGATGCCAAGTAGAAGTGATGAATAGGTGAGAGATTTCTTGTAGGAGTAACCCATTTTTGGTGGGTTATGGGGCCTTGAACTATTTGTTAGATTTTTTGTTAATTCACATTAGACATGCATCGAATCCTAATATGGTGCATTGTTTTAGTGGTTCCTCATGGGCTAAACCCACTATATGTTAGTTGGATTCACTCTTCTTTATGCATAATCCCTTTCTCCATATTTTTAGTTTCCTTTCATGGGAGAATTCTCCACCCCATTTTGTTCACCATATTTTCCTTCCTAGTTCATTTACGCTCCCTTTTCAACAAGGCCTTTTCCACCAATCAACCCTTTGATACCTCTTCAATCCTCCATTGATTCTCAATCAATTTTGTGGTGGATTCTCTTGGGAAATAGGCCTCTATTCCTTGTCATGTGGGGACCATGATTCTCCATATCCCCTTAGAGCACACATTTCTTGCAGGCTTCCTCTCTTTTAACTAGCATTGTTGTTGCCTAAACAATTTATGTTCTTACTAAAAACCGTAGTGTTGGAGTCTCTTTTCCATTATCTTGATTTATTAAGGAATTCTATGCAATTTTCACTACAACACCTTCTCCTAACTTGGCCTTGCCCCTCCCAATGTTCCTTATTATCCCTTGTGTTGCACTTGTTTTAGCTTTTTCGCTCTTACAAAGGAGCCCCCTACCACAAAATTTTGCTCCCTCTTTTTTTTTCTCATCATACATGTCCTTTCGGAAATGGAATAGTTTGGTAGCCTCCTTTCTATAGGCAATATTACATGCTCCTATCCTTATTAATAGCATTGAACTTTGTACAACGTTACTTTTTACACATCACCTCCATTGAGAACCTTGGTTTGTCCTTACTCTCATCTTGACTATATTTTGTTTTCATTGTTTTCTTTAGTAGGTTCATTCTCCATCAACATCTTATTCTTTGGAAACCAATCTCACAACAACTACATTCTCCTTTTGGGTAAATGTAGTAGCAAATAAGATATGATACACTCAGGAATGTCCAAAAGTGTCCAAAGTAGGCTAATGGAACTAGGGAGTACAACAAGCCACAATAGTGATGAGGGGGTGTGAAAGATACCTTTAGGTGACAAACAAAGTACATTTAAAAATAGTGAGTAGAAAGGGATAAAGCCATATGAAAAATAAGAATGAGTACATTGTAATGCACAAGGAAACAAATAAAAGAGGGGGGAAACTACTGTGCAACATATGCAGATGTAGAGATGGGGGAGTTATCTCTATCATAATCAATCACCAGTAAATTATCAACGCAAAATGTAATGATATTCATTTGGGAATACTTGTGGATGAGACAACTCAGTTGGGGATTATTGTGTGTATCTAGATACAAACTATTGAAGCTTTCTTAGTATTTGAGGAAAAGAGAGATATAGTAATGGATACTTGACCACTCGATCTGTGTCATAGGTAGATTAAATAAAGTGGGTAAATCTCTATGGCTTCATGCAAGAAAGTTTTCATTTCATGATATAGTAGAAGACATGGATTGTCCCACTTACCCATTGACTTTGTATCCATGGTAGTTGTGTCTACTTGGCATGTCACACCTTCGATTACCAATATAGGTTCGAGGGAAGAGGTCATCAACTTAGTAGTGCTCAACTTGGATGATTCTTATTGGGTTATTGTTCATGTAATTTCCTCTAGGACGTAGAGGGTCAAACATCTTTAATTTGGATAGAAAAAAAGTAGTAAGAGACACTCTTGAATCATGGTATGTATAATTACATATTCATATGATATTATAAAATTTGGGGCAGTTTACGGTGAAGTGATCCTCTATCTCAATATCCAATAAATGACACAACGAAAATATCTTGTTCATTGGCATAATGTAGAGGTCATGCTTTACACATAATTGGTGAAAACATACCCTTAATTGTCCTAGTGGAATGTGGAGGTTGTTTGTCGAATGATTCTAAAAGTATTTAGAATATGGATTCCTCTCTAATTTCTTAAGGGCCCCTCTTGATTCCTTACTATTGTAGTGCCACTCTAAAGGTTATATACAAGGATCTATGTCCTCTTATCACTGTTAATATCTTAGGATCTTGTGTAACTATATTCTCCAACATATTGCGGTCCTCTCATTCTCACCTCTGAATGGTTTCCCATTTTGGTTTTCATTTTCTTGCAATAGTTTACTTGCTTTCATATCTTGCACGGTGTTCCTCACCCCAGCTAGCCTTCATCTCTAAGACATTGTATGCCCTACCTCTTAATCTTATATACATCCCTAATTTGTATACTCTTCCCTGACAATTGTTGTAGCCTTGCAAACAACCAGATTTTTTGTTGCAAATAATGTAGACCATGTCACTTGTAGCATTGTCCATTGTGATTTCATGCCTTTTCCTTGACCATGATTCATTGTCCTTTGTAGTTGACAATGTATCTGTTGTCTATGTGTGCCAAACCTTACTTTAGTCCTTTGTTCTCTGTCACTACTGTCACTTCTCACCCTCCATGCCTTGAGTATAATCCCTCCTACTGTTCATTCCCTAAGTTATCTCGTTGCTTCATGTCACCATCTATAGTGCCTTGAGGGGTGCTTGGGGTTCAATTCTATTGTTCCTATTTTCCTTTACTATCTTTTTAGTGACATATCCTTTGGTTCTTTTCTTGAATGTTTGATTGGAAAAATTTGGTGGCTTGGTGCTTCCTTTTCTCACTTCAACTTCTCTATTTCTATTTTGACACATTGACTCTCTTTTTGCCTTTCCCTCGCACATTTTTCCCTACCTTTTAGGAGTATCATTTCCCTTTCTTGCCTCTTGACCATCTTTTTTGGTTTCACAACCTCCATTTTTGGCTTCTCGACCTCCCTTTAACATCTTGTCATTTCAGCTAACTTTTGACTCTTGTTATCTCGATCCCTCTTCTCCTTATCCTAATAGAGTTTTTTTTGGACACTTTCTGATGTTATTCCATAGTCTTAATTTATTTGCTGGAAAAATGTGAGGCTTGCCGCAATTGTCCTTTTTCTTCATCATCATATCATTATATGAATAGTCTAAAGGTGAAGAGTTACATGATTAGGTTCATTGGTGGTAGTACCTATAACATCGCCCAGTTACCCAACTAGGGTGATGCCATCGCCTTTAACACTAATACTATGAACATGATACATATACATAACATGACAGAACAATAAAATAATATGCCAAAAAAAATACATAAAACTCGTTTTAAGTACTTATTTGTGAAAATCAACTGATTAGTTGCAAACCTTAGATGCACCAACTAGTGGTAGACTATGCTGCTCCAACTCTCTTAGCAGTTGGTCACCCTTGAGTTAGGGCCATGACCAAGGCTACTTAGGAGCGGAAGAGGGAAGTAGTGGCGGGGAGCGACATTTTCAAATGCTCCCAGGTCGGGAGCTAATCAAGAACGAAGTTTTATATAATATATATTTTGATATATTTTGATGCATATATGTTAGCAAAAACATGTAGAATGATGAACTAGATATAAAAAAATCCATAAAAACATGGATTGAACCATATAACATCAATCATCTAGAAGTTATAATCTTCATCAACCACGTCCACCAGTTAGTAACATACAACATATTGAGTCTCATGATTAATCAATATTAAAGTTTCAAGCTTTCAAAATTCAATATATAACATTTATCATCATTGATCACAAAAGTTGTATTTGTAACCATTACCATTACCAAGTAACCAAACTATAGCAAAGAATATCTAACATGAAATGAAATGTTTCCACTTTCAACTTTCACGAAACATCATGTTCATAATTCATTACCAATGCATTATAATTGCCAACTTCAAAACTTCAAACTTAAATTGTCATATATTGTTTACAAATAATATCATAATAAATATAAAAGAGTCAATTATAAAAACTATTAGAAACTAGAAAAGACAAATAATCTATTATCTACTGCTTCCTTTGGTCCTTACCACAAGAAATGTCTAATTTCTGAGAAGGTCGTGGTATTTTACTAGGAGTCTTATCTTGCATAGTTGGACGAACATGTCCAAAACCAGAACCATAAGGCACATGACCTCCAGATGAGGATGTAGATGGAGGTGGAAACAACAAATGCAAAGCTTGTGGAACTCGAGCACTGCTACTGGATGATGGGGGTGGCATGGCTGCTGTTGTTGCTTCCTCATCATCTTTCAAAAGTTATGTTTCCCATTCTTCCAGATGTAGAGCTCCATCCTCCAAATTATCTTCCTCCGGGTTGTTGTCCCAAGTCATATATGTATCATTGTTAAAATTGGCAACTATGTGCAAACTCCATGTGGGTCATTTTATTTATGGCAGTTGATATTTTTCTTGGACTCCTCTCATCGAGAGGTGTAGGATTGATCTAAAGATCATCCGGTTCCGATAAGTATTCATGAAGATATGAATTTATTTGTGTTATGGGACAATTCATCAAGGTCGGCTAGCAACCAAATAACCCCCACATGTGCTCAACGTTTTAGTATAAAAAGAGATGACTTGAGGGTCATTTTACACACACTTCACTCTTGATTTTCTCTCCACTTGTTTTGGGTTTTAGTGGAAGAGAAGTCTAAGAGGAAGTAGCCCTAGATGTAGGAGGAAAGGAGACTAAGGGAGGTGCCCTAGAGGAGATGGCCTAGCCCTAGACACTATCTAAAGAGACCTAGACGCAGGCACTATGGACGTAGTCATGAAGGATGATTATCATTGGAGAGAGGAACCTACGCTGCCTTAAAGGAGGCTCTCCTACGCAGCCCTTGAAGAGACCTTATCATAGTTCTAGAGTGACCCTAACTGCAGTGTTAAGAATGCCCTAACCAGCAAAGAGGGTCAAAACAGCGTGGGCTGTTTCAAGGTCATTGTGAAGGTCGAGTTGCTGTTAGGAGGGTCGAGGTACCTTTCTAGAGGGTCGAGGCAAAGGAGGTTAGTGTCAAGCCGTTTAGCATTTGATGTGTGGGCTAGAAACTCAGTTAGGAGGAGGTCGTATGCTACAGCAACGCTGTGTGGTAGGCCGCATGCCATACCACCACAAGAAGGGATAGCGTGGAGTTGTTTAGGGGTTGTCTATGCCCAGAACAACAGTGATGGGAGCCACCACTTCTCCAAGGGTAACCCGTAGTCAAGGAGGGTTGTTTTGGTGGTTGATCAAGGGTTATTACAGCAGGAAAATATGCCCTAACCAGTTACAGACATTGCAACAATGCCACATGGTGCAACAATGCCACATAGGAGAAACAATGCCACATGGGACAGCAGTGTGGCAGCGTGGTGCAGTAATGGCACAAGGCACAACAGTGCTAATAGTGGGACAACAGTGTGGCAGCATGGTGCAACAATAGCACATGGGACAACAATTACAAAGTGCAATAAGGTGCAACAATGGTACTTGGGACAAAAATGATACTTGGTGCAACAATGGTTCATGATGGAGCAATAGTAGGAGCAACAATGCATAGTATAGCTCAGCATAGTACAACAGTACAATGATGGGTATAGTCATGATTAATGAAGCATGATGAAATGCAACATAATGATGACGGGTGCAACATGGTGCAGCATAGTGAGGAGCAACATGATGATGAGGTGCAACATGGAGATGGAGTCACCGTGGAGAATCAGTTGAAGCAGCGTGTCTTCAACTGAGTTCGACTACCTCATGTATCATCTTATTAGAGATGATCTATGCTCTTATTTAGATAAGTCAAAGTGTTGACTTTTGTTGTAAATGTACTATCTCTCTCTCTCTCTCTGCTAAACTATTGAAGAACATATAAGAAGATTTGATCAAGGGTTTCCCCACATTGGGGTTTGTCCCTGGCTAGCGCCACATCTTGTGTCCTCTTGTCTTGGCTTGTCTTCTGCGATTTATGTTTATGTTCTATCTGAAATTTATTATTACGCTGATGTGATTGCTAATCTGGAAAAGGTATTGAGCTAACTGTGAAAATTTAAATAAATTGCTCTAAGCATAGAACATATCTAAAATTAACAATCATCACGAGGCCTGTCACAATAATGTGTCAACAAACTCAAGTTGTATTGTACAAAAACCAAGCTTTCTTCCCAATTTTCGTTGAGATTCTTTCCTCTCACATTATAGATGAAGCTATAGGTGCTCTAACACCTCTTTGCAGAATAAGTATTTACATCTTGTGAAAACAATATTTTTTCCATTTTCTAAAAGTCCCTAGCCGGCATACATGTCCCACCATGTGACAATATCCAATTTGTCCTTATCTTCCCAAAGATCGAACACTCCAATGCTAGTGAAGTATTTGCCCAATTCAAGACGCAATATAGCACACTCCTCCCTGTCAGGGACTAACTTGACTAATGCTGTTATATACCCATTTTGTACCTTTGGTTCTGTATGGGGTTTGGTCCTAACCCCACCCCCATGTGCAGGTTTTCCCAACCAAGATGGAGAGTAGTATTTTGGCATAAGGATATAGGCAAAGGAATGTAGTGGATCATTAAGTTTATCCCATCGCGCGCACACAAAATTGTAAATAATATCATACAAGTTGGGATCTTTTTGCTGAACAAAATCTTTTATTTGCCCCAACATGTTATCCATTTGTTGATACACTTCCTCAATCATAAGTGCATTTGTATCTACAAAATGAATCATGTTATAAATGGGCTTGGTGTATTACAAAACATCCCTCACACGTGCCCAAAACAGAGAATCAAGAGCGGTCTCCACCTCTTCAAAACCTTCCATGTCAAGTGTGGTTGGAGCCATGTCCTTTAATACTTGCTAGTGTTGACTTGATACTATGCTAGCTAATGACTCTCTCTCCTTCAAAAGGCGCCTGAAGGTGAGGTAATACTAGCAAATCTAGTCTTCGCAATCTTCAACAGCTCCAAGCTTGAGTGACTGCGGAAAAGCCCATGGGTATTGCTATGATTAGTAATAAATTTTATCACTCTTGCCTCTCTTGTACAAATCACCAATCCATCTGTATTGAGGTTGTTTGTTCCTAATAATATCATGCATCATGTCATGTCCCTTCCCAAAAGAATTTGTAATAGATTTTGTTTCTCCACAATTTTGTACAAATTTTACTAAGGAAAAGGACCCAAGCAATTTCATCTTAGGAACTTAGGAGAATTGAGGCCAGATTAATTTGCTAGTGGAAGGTGGGGGCCACCCACATGGGAAAACGCATTGGGCAATTCGAATTGCCTTGGAGGGAAATTGTATGACAGTTGGAGGGGGCCCACATGAGGAAAAGGAGGCCCACGAAGTCATAAGGAGGAAGAGCTCATTTGGGTGATCATTCACTCTTGCATATCGAAAATCACTTGATTGTTTGTTCGAGCTGCCTAGCCAAGTCAATTGGCTGCTTCGCCACGAATCTCTCAAGCGGGAGATTCAACCTTACCTTCAGGGGACTATGAGTGCCACCCTAGGAAGGCAATTTCATAGCACCTTGAGGAGCACCAGGGATGATTCCTAGCCAACACATTCAACCACAAACCAGTAGTGCGTATTTCAGGGCCAGTCAGAGAAGGGAACACGCAGTTGTGGACAAAGCTTCATTGAGTCAACACTAGCCGGAGGAACTTGGAGAGTTGAAGGGAATTAGGAGGTCATCACTTGGGAGGAGTTTTGGAGTAGGTGGATGCAAAAAATAGGCAGTTCGAAACCAAGCCTTGGAGGATAGTGTAGAGGGCCAGACTGGGCATCACGTGGGTCTTGAAGGAAAGAGCCACAACACCAGAATCACACTTGGGAAGGAAGGAAATTCATATGGGTTCTCATTTTGGTGATTTGGGGCAGTTTTGGAGAGCTTTCCTAGCTTCATTCAGATAGGTTGAGTTTGCTAGTTTCAACATAGGACGGGCTCCTTGGGGGTCAAATTTCAGAAGTCCGAACGAGGCCAAACCCTTCCTGGGTTTTGGTGGGTTTTTGCTAAGGATCTGGGAGATGAAGTTTTATAACTTTATGAGCACGGGAAGCAGTGATTCCAGCCTTTTTGTTCCAGCATCCGATGCAGTTTCTAGGCAGCACAGAGCAATTCTAGAGCAACAGTTGGGCAACTGTTAGATCAACATTTGCTCACTTGGGTTTTGTCACACTTGTCCTTGGAGACAAGCCTAGTTGCACCATTCCATTCATTGTTGGATTTTCCCTTGATTATTTAATAAAATGGCTCAACAGTTCTTTATTTCTAGTGTTTTCATGGGTGTAGGATGTTAATTTCACATTTATGATTGCCAGATTGTTTTCTTGCTTTGTTTCTAACTTAATTTCCTATTTAGGCACATTAAAGTTGTATCAGAGCCTAGGTCTTGGATTAGCTGTGAGGAGTTTCTCCTATGAGAGAAGGGGACCAGCAAAATATTACATACAGGAGGTAGAGGTACCGAAGTAGAGAAAGAGAGCTGGAGATCACCCAGACGCTAAGGATAGGGAAAGGCAGTAGTAGCAAAGGAAGACATGGGAGAGCCCAAGAGCAGGGAGGAGATGGCTTTTGACAGCCTCTTCAAGGCTTTGAATGATCTAGCAAAGGGGCAGAAGGAGATGCTAGAGGAGATTAAAATGCAGAACGAGAGAGAACCGCCCCTAGGGGATTCCTATTTGGGGAAACTTCTGGGGCCTCTCAACAATTCGATCACCCTTCACCTGTAGCACAACCTCCATCACCGAGTGGGCTAACTCGAGCCCACTGCCCTCTTTCGTGCCTGTGGCATAGGTTGAACCAGCAGGGACTGAAGACCCTTCACAGATGGGAGAACACTTTAGAGAATGGCAGTCCATGGGTGCAGATTTCAGGGAAGCACTCTCAGAGATTTCTGCAAGCTCAAGCAGAATGAGAATAGCAAGGGCTATGGAGGACAAAGAATGTAGAGCTATGAGTTGCAAAGGACAATAGGGAGGATGTACTTCCCTACATTCGATGGCACTGCCAAGTGCACTGCTCAGGCATGGGTTGAGAAGATGGACACGTATTTCCAGCTTAACCAAATGACAAAGCTAGAAGCCATCAAGATGGCCACGTTGGACTTGGAGGGGAAAGCCCACAATTGGTGGTTTCATGGCTGGGGCATGCCAATGTGACCTCATATGAGGATTTCACCAGGGGGGTGGTGGAATGCTTTGACCAGACAGATCGGAGGCTCATTTCAGGGAGCTAACCCAACTTTGCCAAACAGGCAGCCCAGAGTAGTACATCTCAGATCTCTTGAGAGTTTTAGTGATGGTGCCGGACCTGTTAGATTCTAAGAGGGTATACACCTTCATAGAGGGCTTACTAGAGCCCCTTCGTGGACTGGTGAAGTCACGTAGACCCTCCACGCTGCAAGAAGCAGTTATGTGTACCTGAGATTTATAAGGGGTCATCCCCAAGACACGAGCACCCTTTCCTGTGTGTATCCCTTTCCCCAAAAGGGGAATGACACTAGACCCCCACCTGAGAGAACCACCTAGAGACAGGGGCAGCTGGATGACGAGACACGGAAGGACCTTGGGAGGAGGAAGTTGTGCTTTACTTGTCGGGAGTCTAGGCCATTGGTGCACTTCTGGCAAAGCACATTACATTGAGGTCATTTCAGATAGTGACAAGGAGGACAAAGTGGAGCAGGAGTGTGGTATGGGAGACGGTGAGAGTCCACCAGAGAGGGGACCACCACCACCACCACCACCTCCATAGGGAGGGGCATCCTTTGCCCCAGTCGGAAGAGTCCTTGCTTCTTTATGCAGGGTCCCCAAATTTTTGACATTGAGGATTAGAGGCATGATACAGGGGCAGCGAGTATCAATCTTAGTTGACACTGGGGCCACCCACAACTTCATAGATGCCTAGTTGGTTCAGAGGAGGGGCCTCACCACAACCGAGTTTGAGGGCTTTTCAGTCTTGGTACCAGGTGGCTGTACCATGCAGTGCACTTGGTATGTGCCCCGCTTTAATAATAGTTATGGGGAACTACTCTATGATGAACCATTTCTTTGTGGTCGATGTGCCAGACACCGGAGTGGTGATGGGTGTCTAGTGGCTATACTCGCTTGGGATAGTTACTACTGATTGGAAGAAACTGGAGATGGAGTTCACCGGGTTGGATGACAAATTGGTGGTCCTTAGAGGGATGCATTCATACCAACCATAGACAGTCTCAACGTAGAGGATGGAAGCAGATCTGCGAATGGGAACATAGCATGGGCCGTGGAGCTGAGGGTTTCAGAGATTGGAGGGCAGACCCAACCACCACCTCTAGACATACATGCCTTGTTGGACAGGTACTCAGTGGTATTTGGAGATATTCCACCAGGGCAGCCACCAAATAGGGGATTCGGGCACGCCATCGAGTTGGAGCCGTGTGTGCAGTGATCAGTAACCCTTATAGGCATCCTAAGGCCTATAAGGATGATATTGAGAGGGCCATCAATGAATTGTTGGCATTTGGCCACATTAGGTCAAGTTCCAGTCCTTTTGATTCTTCAGTGGTGTTGGTGAAGAAGAAGGATGGCGCATGTGCATTGACTACCAAGCCCTCAATAGGAAGACACTGAAGAACCAATACCCCATCCCCCACATCGATGAGTTGATGGATGAGCTTAGAGGATATAAGTACTTCTCTAAGATAGATCTACGTTTGAGGTACCACCAGATCAGGGTGAGGGATTAAGACATCCCCAAGACAACTTTTCGGTGCCATTATGGGCACTTTGAGTTACTGATCATGCCATTTGGGTTGACCAACGCCCCGACTACCTTTCAGTCATGTATGAACCATGTGTTCTGGAGGCAGTTGAGGAGGTTTGTATTGGTTTTCTTCGACGCTATCTTGATATACAACAGGACTTGGGAGGAGCATCTCCAACACTTGGAGGAGGTGCTGCTTATTTTGGAGGAATAACAGTGCTATGCCAAGTTGTCTAAGTGTGAGTTTGACCTGACCGAGATGCTCTACTTGGGGCGTATCATTGGCGTAGATGGGGTGAAGGTCCATGAGGAGAAGATACGAGCTATCCGTGATTGGTCAGTACCTAGAGATGTGATAGCGCTAAGGTGCTTCTTGGGTATCTGCACATATTATCGAAAGTTCGTCAAGGGATTTTCGTAGTCGGTAGCTCCCCTCATAGATTTGACAAATAGAGGGGCTTTCACATGGACAGATGGGGCACAAATAGCTATTGACTACCTCAAGGAGGTGATGAGCAATTGTCCAGTTTTGGCACTTCCAGAATTCCCAGCCCTTCACCGTGGAGTGTGACGGATTCGGGGAGGGAGTCGGAGCAGTACTATCTCATGATGGGCACCCCATTTCTTTCGACAGTCGGAAGCTCTTACCCCATGAGAGGTCATATTCTATATATGACAAGAATATGCTGGCCATTATGCATGCCTTGGCCAAGCTCTGACAATATTTGGTGGGTATTAGGTTCCGATTGAAGACTGATAACAACAATCTTCGTCACTTCATGGGGTTGCACAACCTCAACGAAAGACAACAGAGATAGGTCAGCAAGGTGCAGGCCTATGATTTCAACATAGAGTATGTGCGGGGGATACACAACGTGGTGGCTGATGCCCTATCCCGCAGATCCACAGGCCTATCGCTCATGAGCATCTGCCATGAATTGAAGGCCCAGTTATTGGTGAAGTATTCTAAGGATAGGAGGGCATACGAGATTATGGAGGGTACCCATGCAGATGAGCGCTACCAAGTGATGGGCGAGGTCATCTACTACAAGGGGAGCATATTTCTGGTTCCCAACTTGCAGTTGAGGGAGAGAGTGCTGCGGCAACACATGACTTGCCATTGTGAATGCACCAGGGGTTCAGGAAAACCTACGTGGTAGTCAGGGAGCGCTTCACATGGAAGGGCCTCAAGGGGGATGTGATGAGGCACATACAGGAGTGTGAGGCATGTCAGAGGAACAAAGGGGAGCTGGTTCATCTTGTAGGATTATTACAGCTGTTCTCCATCCCCGAGGGGAAATGGGAGAGAGTATCTCCATGGAATTCATCACGGGGCTCCCCAAAGTATAGGGCAAGGATTGCATTTATGTACTGGTTGACCGGTTGACCAACTATGCCCACTTTTTTGCCATCCCTACCAGATATTTGGCTTCACAGGTTGTAGAGTTGTTCTTTAGGGAGACCTTTCGGTTACACTGGCTTCCTAATAACATTGTGAGTGACTGGTTGGTACTGAGCTCACCCCTAGCATGAGTTACAACCCCTAGACAGATGGCTAGATCGAGTTAATTAGCCATTGGAGGGGTACCTGAGGAACTACGTGACTAGGTAGCAGAGGGCTTGGATTCGATGGCTACATTTGGGCGAGTATTGCTACAACGCACCCATCACATGTCCATCAGTATGACTCCTTTTCATGCCTTGTATGATTATGATGCATTATCTTTTGCTGACGTTCTTTTTGGAGATAGCCGGGCCCCAAAGTCCAAAGATTGGATCCAAGAGAGCCAAGACATCCTCAAGGCTCTCAAGGATAACTTAGTGACAACGAAGAACCAATAGAATGTGTATGTAGATTGACACCGAACCGAGAGACATTTAGAGGAGGGGGATTTGGTGTTACTCCGGTTACAACTGTATAGGCAGTACACATTGAAGCAGAAGGGGGTTGAGAAGTCACAACCCCATTTTTATGGGCCATACAGGGTCGTCAGGTGAGTTGGGGAGGTGGCCTACGAGCTGGAGCTGCCTCCGGGGAGAAGGATTCACAACATATTCCATGTCTCATGCCTTGAAAAGGTGCTGGGACATCAGGTGACAATAACAATAGAGTTACCCCGTTGGATGATGAGGGCCATTTGGTTTTGGAGCTTGAGGCCATTTTGGTGAGGTGGGAGAGGAATCTGAGGAGCAGGACTATCATGGAGTTCTTGGTGCGCCGGAAGAACCTGCCAGATGAGGATGCCACTTGGGAGGGTGAGCACATTCTGTAGCACCCAGCTCTGAAGTTGCTTGAGGGCAAGCAACATTTGGTAGGGGAGGATTGTCATGACCCTTGCCAAAAGAATTTGTAACAGGTTCTGTCTCTCCATAATTTTGTACAAATTTTGCTAAGGAAAACGACCCAAGCAATTTCGACTTAGGAACTTAGGAGAAATGAAGCCATATTAATTTGCTAGTGGAAGGTGGGGGCCACCCACGTGGGAAAACGCATTGGGCAATTCGAATTGCCTTGGAGAGAAATCGTATGGTTGTTGGAGGGTGCCCACATGAGGAAAGGGAGGCCCACGAAGTCACAAGGAGGAAGAGCTCCTTACTTGAAGGATCATTCACTCTTGCATATCGAAAATCACTTGATTGTTTGCTCGAGCTGCTTGGCTGAGTCAACTCGATGCTTCGCCACGAATCTCTCAAGCGGGAGATTCAACCTTACCTTTAGGGGACTACGAGTGCCACCCTAGGAAGGCAGTTTCATAGCACCTTGAGGAGCACCAGGGAGGATTCGTATCCAACACATTTAGCGACAAACCAGTAGTGCTTATTTCTGGGCCAGTCGGAGAAGGTAACACATAGTTGTGGACAAAGCTTCATTGGGCCAGCACTAGCTAGAGGAACCTGGAGAGTTGAAGGGAATTAGGAGGTCATCACTTGAGAGGAGTTTTGGAGTAGGTGGATGCAATAAATAGGCAGTTCGAAACCCAACCTTGGAGGACAGTGTAGAGGGCCAGACTGGGCATTATGTGGGTCTTGAGGGAAAGAGCCATAACACCGGAATCACACTTGGGAAGGAAGGAAATTCATAGGGGTTCTCATTCCAGTGATTTGGGGCAGTTTTGGAGAGCTTTCCCAACTTCATTCAGATAGGCCGAGTTTGCCAGTTTTAGTAGAGGACGGGCTCCTTGGGGGTTGACTTTTAGAGGTCTGAACTAGGCCAAACCCTTCATGGGTTTTGGTGGGTTTTTGCTAAGGATCTGGGAGCTGAAGTTTTATAATCAAATTTTTTGAGCACGGGAAGCTATGATTCCAGCCTTTTTGTTCTAGTAGACAATGTAGCTTTTGGGTAGCGCATATTAGGTCTAGAGCAACAGTTGGGCAACCCTCAGATCAACATTTTGCTCACCTGGGCTTTGACATGCTTGTCCTTGGAGACAAGCACAAGTGCACCATTCCATTTGCTATTGTATTTTCCCTTGATGATTTAATAAAATGGCTCAACAGGTCTCTATTTCCAACGTTTTCATGGGTGTATGCTATTAATTTCACATTTTTGATTGCTGGATTGTCTGCTTCCTTTGTTTATCACTTAATTTCCTATTTAGGCACATTACACATGAAAAGTTTTATTGTGTGAAATAAACACCCAAAACAAAATATGTTGGGGAATTTATCCTCAATGATTGCTCCCATTGCCTTATAATTAGAAACATTATCAGTGATGACTTGGATGACATTGTATGGCCCAATAATTTCAATTGTTTGAAGTAATGGTTCTATAATGTTGATGGCTTTCTTGAACTTTTCTAAGTAACCATATGCTAAAAGGAACACTGCACCACTAGCAGACACACCAAGAACACTTATTAATGACTTGCCGTTTACATTTGTCCAACCATTAGATATAATAGATACCCCATAGTTGTTCCAAGAATTTGTCAGTTTACCCAAAGCATGTGTTATTTTGGCTTTTCATGATCAAGTCCCACGGTTCTAGCCTTGTCATACCTAGGGCTCTTGTATCCTTTAGGGGCATCATTGATGGCAGAAACTATTTCATGTCAATAAGGTGAGCGAAGAACATTGAATGTTATCCCACATGCATAGAGAAACCAGATTTTTTTTTGCATCCACATCATCCCTACACCCTTGATTGAGGAAATATGATATGATTCTACACCTTAAAGGGATGTCCGTGCTTGTGCCTGCATGTCCACTACCATGGGTGGATGTTGATGGAGTTCTTAGTCTATGTGATTGTGGGCTCATGGTGTCATGATCAAAATCACCCTTTGATCTTTTAGATTTGTGTTGGGCTTCCTCCTCTTCCCTTATGTATTTGGCTCTTTGTTGTTGTGACACATTTCCACAAAGTTTTGATTCCTATTTTATTTCCATCCCATGCCATTTTCCCACAGAGATGCTTTCTGGCATAGGTGTATCAACCAGTGTAAGTGATTTTGCAATGTGGGCATGTGAATTTAGTGGTTCCACCCCCTTTCCTTCCTGAAAGCCTACTAACGTATTTCCACAAGGGAGTTTGGTCTACTTCGTTTTTTTTTCCCTCATCATCTCCACTCTCATTATCCTCCTCTTCCTCTTCTTCTTGGTACTCCTCTCCAGTGTTTTCAAATCCACCACTACCCACTTCTTCATCCTATTCATCACTCTTGCTCCCCAACACCATCATAACAAAAAAAGGAACCAACATCAAGAGAATGTGAAAAAAAGGAACCAACATCAAGAGAATTCCAAGCCATATAGCCATGATGTTTGAAGTTTTGAACTTTAGTGGTGTTATAGTTTCTTGCCTGTAATAAAATGGAGGAATGGGAATGGGAAAGAGAGAAGATAATATATTTCATTTAAAAATGAACATATAAAAAATGCAAATACTATATTAGAGTCTAAACCCTACCGCTTTGGCTCTCCAATGGTGCCTTCAATCCTAAGCTCCAATCTCCCTTGCAAGCTCCTCAAGCTCCTGAAGCTTCTAACCAACCCTCTCAATCTTCCTCTTCAACTCAAGCTCCAACCCCAAAAGCCCTCTTGCACTCTTGAAAATGGTGCATTATGGGAGGAGAGGAGGCCGTTTATTTCTTTTGCTCGCTCCCCTCCCTCCAAAAACTACCAGTTGGCTGTGCGATTTTCGACAGAAGGAGCGGCCTTTTTGTTGTTGTTGTTGTTGTTTTCTTTCTTTTCGTTTTGGTTATGTCGGGAGCAATCGCTCCCCAACCTCTCTTGACTTAAAAAATTTGCTACGGGAGAGAGTGGGAGCAATCAGGGAGAGGATTTGGGAGGGGGGGCACTCCTCCATAGCCCTAGTCATGACTCCATTATGGAAATGGCTACTCAATCGAGATACATATCTAGTACCAAGTACGAAGAGGGCCAAGGTACCAAACCCAAACAACCTCCACCCATTAGCCCAATTAGCCCCACACCCAATAGGCTCACATCCCCCATTTGTCCCACACCCAAGTAGTTCACCCCCATCTTTCCCTCACAGTCCCTTGGGTTGTGCCACCTCCTCCGGGGTGTCCAACTCAGGTTGGTTAGGGATGTCTCAGAGCCTTGTGACTTCCATGAGTTCTTGCTGCCCTTAAGGGTTTCCAGGTACCCTTCAGGCCCTCTCGTAGGGGCACCTATCCATTATAGATCCATATCCCACTGAATAGGGGAAGTATTTTTTTATAGGATTGGTGCCCACTCCATTTTATATTTTAATGATATATTATGATATTGTAACATATCAAGACACATTTATACACATATAGGCACACAAGCCTCAATAGGATCTGGCTTACTAGCCTATTTTATTTGTTCTTGATCACTACCCTAAATATCATATGTACATATTCATTACAACTCAGAGATTAATCTAGGGTATTAAATTCCCCTCACCTTTATTTATGCACTGCCCGTAGTGCATTCAAATACACGTGTAGTGACAATTACCAATACCTGTAGGTACTATTGTTGCCTGGCATCTAAGGCTCGTACTTGCCACTTCAATATTGTAATAGGAGAATTGAAATAGCACCTCAATCTTCTTATCCACTATGTGCACCAATAGGACTTGGAAGCCTTCTGCATGCTCCACCTTTATGGCCTTTCAACTTGACATGACCATCATTATTGCTATAAAAAATGGAATAAAATAATTAGCACATGCAATCTTTGAACTTAGTAAAATCTCATAAATAATCAAAATTAATATTAAAAAGCTTCAAAACTTCCTTTTTCTCGGCAAGTGCATTCCCAGGAACCCAATCTACCCTTAGATATGAATGATCCAAGCTAGTCCCAGAGTTATTCTGGTTTGAATGAATTGCATGTTACTGAAGAGTTTTTTGTTCCGATACTCAAACTGAACTAGAGATTTGCCACAAACATGTCTAATAGTCATTACAGATCATCATATCATGTAGAACGACCATTAAATTTGTAAACAATGTTTCATGTTCTTTCATTCCCATCTTTTGATAAAAATTCCCCTTGAAACCAAATGTGAAGGGTGCCCAACTTCAACCAAAAATTAAACCTAGAACAAGGATAATGTAGAGACCAGAAAATTGAAAATACAAGAACCGCAAACTGAAATGCAAGAACCGTAAAAATAATGAACACCTCCCTGAACTACTGTCGACTAATTTTGCTGTCTGCTCCTGTTTAAGCTGATTCGATTACTGGGAAACCAATTCCTCCCAGCCAATCCAGCGAGCTTCTGTGAAGCTTACTGCCTCCGTGCCCAGAACCTCAGGTCAATCAAAGCTCTCGTTCCTCGATCTTGCTCTGCCCTCTTTCCTCCTCTCAGTTTTTCCCCCCTATCTCGGCTCAGTCCAGTGGTTTTTATATATCAGGCTTGGTTGTGGCCGCTTTCCAGCCTACGGCCACCGCTCTTCCTCCTCCCGACACCTCCCTGCATGCATATCTCCTTAGATATTTATCCTTTTGGTTGATGCGCTCCGTACATGGGGTTCAATGTTTTATCATTTAATTACCTTTATGAAATTTTATGTCCCATTTTATATAACTCAATTCTTTTATATTTATTATAAAGTTTATTTTATGTTTATTTATTTATTATATACTTTAATTTTTTTATGAATTTAAACTTTATATATTATAAAGTTTCAACTTTATATTAATTATAAAATTTAACTTATATTCATTTTTAAAGTTTCTCCTGTGTAAAAGTCTCCTTAGGAGTTGTGTCCTTCACTTCCTTGTGAGGACTCTTTTTTTTTGCAAGCATACAGTCATACTACATGCCTTTACCGGCAAGAACATCGGTTGATCCTGATCATGGATCATGGCATTGGCTGCTCCGACTATACTTATGTTTTTTTCACTTTGCCACTCCATTCTATTGCAGATTGTAGGATGTTGTTAGCTCTTTCTTGATTGTTACTTGCTTGCAAAAACATTTAAACTCATTTGATATAGACTCGCCCCCATTATATGATCTTAGGATCTTGATCTTATTCTTAGTCTGGTTATCCACAAGAGATTTGAACTCTTGAAATTGATAGAAGACCTCATTCTTGTCCTTCAACAAGTAAATCCATGTTCTCTTGGACTAGTCATCTATGAATGTCACAATATAACTGCACCCCAAGATAGACTCTATTGACATAACACCACAGATTTTGGAATGCCCCAAATCCAATACACACATGGGCCTGGTCTCACTGCCGGGAAATGCCACTTTGGTTGTGATGATGGCTCCAATTTAATCCTCTTCTCTGAAGCAATGTGGACTTAGACTGGACTACCAAAGATGTGCATATGAGTCACTTTTGGTTACATTGCTGTAAAAGCCTCCTTAGGATTCATATCCTCCATTGCCTTGCGAGGACTCATGTTCTAGAAGTATACAATCACATTACATGCCTCTTCCGATAAGAACATAGGCAGGTCTTGACCATGGATCATTGCCTTGGATGCTCCAACTATATTCCTATTCTTTTTCTCTGCCAGTCCCTTCTATTGTGGATTTTAGGGCGTTGTCAACTCTTTCTTGATTGTTACTTCCTTGCAAAAATAATAAATTTGTTGGGGGTAGTCTCATCCCCATTGTATGATGTTAGGACCTTGATCTTCTTCTTAGTCTAGTTATCCACAAGAGCTTTGAACTCTTGAAATCCAATGAAGGCCACATTCTTGAACTTTGAGAAGTGAATCCGTGTCTTCTTGGACTAGTCATTTATGAATGTCACATAATAACTACACGTCGAGATAGAATCTACTGACATTGTACCATAGATATTGGAATGCACCAAATCCAACACACCCATGGACCTGTTCTCACTACTAGGAAATGGTACCTTGGCCTGCTTGTTGAGCACACATCCCTTACACAAACCATCATGTTGTATACTGAACTTTGGAAAACCAATCACACTCCACTGTCCACAAAGCACACTCCTCTTGTAATGGTGCCAAAAATACAAGATACTAGAGCAAATTCCTTCCAAATTTTTCTCGTGAACTCATCAATATGTGTAAATGTAGCTACTGCGATGTTTCCCTTGCCTTTCTTCTTGTTTGGACACTATGTAGCATAATGACAAAACTCGATATGCAAAGCACTTGACTTTCCTCATGTCTTTCTTTCCTTGTGAAGGTGCTCTTGCACTTTGATTCTGCTTGGCTTTACCCTTGCCCTTCCTTGCTTGCCAAGTAAGACCAAGGTTCTCCTCATCCCCACCTTTGCACATTCCACTTGTTATGGATTCCTCCCATATCTCCCTTTGGGTGAAATTGTCGCAAAATCTAGCCCAATTAGGAAGTTTTATCTTTGGCTAGGATACTTCTCACAAATGTATCCCACTGGCATAGTCCAAAGGGACTAGTTGATGAGGGTTTCCACATCCCTAGTGTATAGATGTGAGGAGGGGACATTTGTGGATGCATGAGTTACCAGGTTGGCCTATTTGTTTGACCCCTCTTGTGCACCTTTTACTTCTTTTCGATTATTCCTTATTTTACAACTTATAACTCAAGGGTTAGAGCTTGCTTTGTATGATATATTAGTTTTATTACCCCTTAAGATGATTCAATTTATCATTCATCAGTCAATATGGCATAGTAAAATGGAACACACTATCTCAATCATGGGTTTCTGGCATTCAAGGTCTTTCAATCTTTTAGATCATGCCATCATTCATACTAAATGCCCCAAAACAGACAAGTATAAGCACTTGATTGGAAAATTATGAAAGTACCTTTTATGTGGCAATCTGCATTCATCCAAGTGCTAATAACAAATGGGTCAGGGGCACATCACTGATGTAAGTGGCAGAGGCACATGGCACATCATCTTCTTTGTGGCTTGCAGGGGAGTCTGGCTATCTGGTTAACCGGTCAGCTATCAAATGTAGGAGAAAATTTTCGTCCTATGGGTTACCCATTTTGGTGGGTAACATTTGGCTCCAACTGTGGGACATGAGCTCACCGTAGAGCGCATGATCTAATAACTCTAATGAGGGAGTTTATGAAAACTCTAACAATCATTGGGCTCACATGCATGTAACCTGCACATCCAAGTCAACTTGTTTGGGAGCATGTGCACTGGCTGTAAGGTATCACCCATGTTTTATATGATGACGAAAATCTGTACATAAAATAAAGTCTATGTTAATGCAAGCTAAACTATGATGAAAAATAATATGAGAATGCAATTTTTTTAGTATGCCTACACAATATGCAATGCAGCTAACTACTACGCATTTTTAAATCGTTTTCCATCGTACAAAGTCAAGCGGTTTCATTTAACCGGTGAAGGTAAAAGTACACCATCAAGTTTAGCAATGTAAAGGTAACCGATGCCCATTTTACCATGGATCCTAATAGGAATAGGATCTTTATCAACCAAAACAAGATCACCTATTCTCTGTTTGGTCTTTGGACCCATTGCTTTTTGGTGATGGTCTACCTTGTATTAGACTTCTTAATGTGATAGACATCTTGTGAACTGGGAGGCTTGTTTGACTTTGGGGGCCCATTGGAATGATTTTGACTCACAATCCTTTGATTCTTGCTAACGATGGCCTTGTTATTGGTGGTAGGGAATGGGAAGGGATCAATATCTTTGACATTCAGATACATGTGTAATGACAATTACCAATGCTTATAGGCAACACTGTTGTTTGGCATCTTAAGGCCCCTACTTGCAACTTCAATATTGTAACAGGAGCATTGAAAGAACACCTCGATCTTCCTGTCCACTATGTGCACCTATAGGCACTGTTCTACATGCCCCAAATTTATGACCTCTGAACCTATCATCACCATCATTATTGCTATAAAACAACGAAATAAAATTATTAACACATGCAATCGTTGAACTTAACTCAATGTCGTAAGTAATCAAAATTAATATTAAAAATATCAAAACATCCTTTCTCTTAGCAAGTATATTGCCAGGAACTGAGGCTACCCTTGGAGATGAATGATGCAAGTGTGAAATTTCTATCTACCCAGAAAGTGTTATTAACCCAGTTAATTATTTCCTATTACTTATTCACGACAAATTGATTCTTCAATGGGAGTTAACGAATAATAACATTAACAACACCAATCACAAAATAAATTTACAAGAAATATACGAGAAACCAATAACACAATTTAGGCCAGTATTTTTGGACAAAAATTTCCTTGGAAAAAAACCCAATGTAGGGCAAACAAGTTTTCAGATCTGAGGGATTTTGTTAATATCTTTAGAAAAATATCCGCTATTGAGAAATCACAACTGCTTTCTTGACACTAACAAAGCTTTGGCTATATTTTTATCGTAACTTATATACAAATCACATTGGGAAGCTTCATTATCTCCCTCTACAGATCAACTTGGCTTTTTATTACAATTCACACCTCCTCTGTAACTCACACTGGCATCCTCCAATGATTTTCATTGGCAATCTGGTAACCTCCAAAAATTCGATGTACCTTTCTTGCAATTGCATTGATCTTCCTGTAATTCACACTACTATTGGACATCTCGATCTAGCTTTTTCCATAACTCAGAATGACTTTGTGAATTTGCTCTGGTAATTCACAATGGTAAACTGACAAACTTGAAATAGCAAATTTGGTCTCCTCCTGCAGAAATAATTTGGTCTTCTTCTGTCATTCAAAAACTGAAAACCTCTATGAAGAATAAACTCCAACAATTTCTTCCCATTAACTGTTGCTGAAACACTCTTGGTGTCTCTGAAAATCACCCACTTAGAATATTTCGATTGATTTCCAAAGTCGGCCATTGGTCTCCCTTTATAATCTCTCATTCACAAATGAATGACCACAATTATAATTTCATTTGATCCAATTGATGGCTCAGATCATCTGAGAAACTTTACACAAGCTTCTAGAGGTAAATTGATCTTATCCCAACTAATGTAAATTAATTATTGGTTTTCCCTAAGTTAGACTTAGGAAATATTTAAAAAAAATCACTAATTGACATAATTAAGATATTTCCCTTTAGAAAAATTACATGGGCACAAAGTTAATTAATTCCTCTGTGTTCTTAAGCTTCAATGACACCTCTCAATACTAGAAGACCTATCGATTACTTCTCCCACTAGTGGTGGGAGGAGTTTCAATTTCCTAATCCTGTTGTTGTTGCTCCATATGCTAGGAACTCTCCTCTGCACCTGTATGTATTCCTGTACTAGTCACTGTACTCATATTAGTGCCTAAGTCTGAGATCCATTTTCATCCCTTGGAGCTTCTGCTGGCAGACTCTGATCAACTTTTGGTAACTCGCGAGATCTCCTGAAGGCCTTCTCCTCTTGGAACTTATCGTCCTATCCCACGATGATCTTCCTTCTACTTGGAATGTAGATCTTGTATGTCTTGGAAGTTTCAATATCGCTAATGAAATATCCCTTCTCTGCAATCGAATCTAGCTTATTGTGTGAAATTTTATCTATTGTAGCTACTGGAAATTATTCTTCCAACTCAAAATTTAATTATACAGTATATTTGCTATGAAAAATAACAAATAAAATCACAGCTACAATTTTCACTATAAAAATACTATAGAAAATAAAATCTTGGACACTGAGAAATTCTGGTGCACAATAAATTTGACACAATTATTTTTGATAATTGCCCCTGGAAAAACCCAACTTGGGAAAACCGGTGGAGTAGATGAGGGTTTTATTATTGATGTTCAACAAAAAATTTGTGTACAATAATTTAGATGCATATCTGGCAATCTAATCTGAAGAAAATACTGGCAATATTGTTGTGAGAATTTTCTCTCACCCCACAACTATTTTTTGCCTCCGAAATAACTTCCCCAACCTTTGCGTTGAGATGCCTGCGTCATCCTCTACATAGTGCCTACACTAGGTCTTTGAAGATTTCGGCCTTCCTTCCTTCAACTCTTCTGAGAACTGAAAAACGTCCTCCCGCAATGTTAGTACTATCCTATTTAGCTTGCTACTCACCCTCTGGCTCTATCTTCTCTGTTGAGTTGCTGCTACTGAGAAAATTGAACTACTTGGGCAACCGAGTATCTGCACTAGATAATCTCCATCATCACATTGAATTTCTTTTATAATCCACTATTGGAGCACCAACGACCAAGATTAAAACTTACTCAATAGCTAGGATCATTCCTGGGTCAATCCATGTTAGTTTCTAGATGATTCACGCCTTATCTCAATTAATACTGATTAATTAACCATATTCCCTATGTTTAGACATGGGAAATATTTAAAAATCGGTTAATAATCTATTGAGATAATTCTAGGTGGAATGTCCAGAAATGATTTCTAGGTTTTGGAGATCTCATGTATTCTTGCCTCTCCACAAAATTTCGTGGCTAGAACACATCCAATGCTACAAAAACTAACACTCCCTCTTAGCGAGGAATGTGTTCTAGCATCGTTGCTTCTTATAGAAACACTCTGCCTCTACATCATCTCCTGTTACGTTGTTGATGTCTGGCTGCTACTGCCCACCAATTATTGTGCAACTCTGATATACGTTGCATCTATGCTAATGCTGACCTTGCAATACTCCTGCCAACACTGCATCTACAGTGTAGCTCCCTCTCATCTGTTGCTCTTGCAACTGCAACATCTGCAACATCCAAAATAGCATGACCCTGCTACTGAAACTAGTTCTCCACCATACCCATTTGTTCTCTGAAATAGATGAATGTAGCTCTCCCTAGAGCTTTCATGAGTATATCTATTATCTGCAACCTGCTCTTTTGTAGGAACATACTGTAGCTGGACTACTCCTCATTGTACACAATCTCTGATGGAGTGACACAATATATTGATGGGCTTCAACCTGTCATGAAACATTGAATTCTCGGAGAGCTTTATGCAACCTTGATTATCACAATAGACATTGGTCGCCTCCATCCTCTGCCTGAACAATCTTACTAGAAGCTTCCGAAGCCATATAGCTTTGCACGTAGCTGTGCTTGCAGCCATATACTCTGCTTCTGCAGATATCAGTGCTATTGACTTCAGCTTCCTGCTACACCAAGAGACTATCCCTGATCCAACATTGAAACAGTACCCGGAGGTACTTTTCCTGTCCACTGAACTTCCTGCCCAATCTGCATCTGTGTACCCACAAAATTTGACGTCATCCTCTCGAGTATATTTCACCCCATACTCTATTGTGTCACAAATGTACCTCAGAATATGCCTCGTTGCTGCCCAATGTACCCTTTTCGGTTCCATCATGAACTTGCTAAGGGTATTGACTGCAAAAGCAAATATCTAGCCTAGTGTTGACCAGATACATGAGATACCCAATGCGATGTCTATACAAGGTGGTGTTATTTCCAAACTTAAACAAACAGTGATATTCAAAAGCAAATACGATTCATACGCCAAAAAACATAAAAGATCAACAAATGCTCAATACACTTCAGAAATGAGAACCAACTAGCCATCTTATTAATGAAATGGAGCAAGTACAATAGTATGGAAAATGCACTTGGGCTTGCCTCAAGGGCACGCTTGAAAGGACCTAGATGATAAACAATAATCCTCATGTTGGAAGATCACTACTCTAATGCTCTGCGCTATCTCCTAGTAGTTGCAATGCTCGCTAGAAGGGAACTGCAAGAAACCCCATCTCTGTGCTAAGAAAAAGATGAAACTTCAGCGTCGAGCTCCTTCGCCAAAGCCCACAAAAATCAGAAAAGGTTTGGCCCTAATCCAACCTGCCAAATCTGACCTCCTCTATGACCTACACCCTCCAAACTGCTCCAAGAATATGGTCTGCAAGAACACCCACAAAATCTTACTCCAAGATCTGAAAATGAAGCAAACACCACTCTGAGTATTTCCTCAAACCTCCAAGGTAAATCTCAGCCTCAAATACTAATACGCTACCCACGACATGAGCACCAAGTGTTGCCTTTGCGCTAGCCCAGGAATTGCGAAAGTCACCCTACAAAGCAATACGCTCCACCAACTCTCTAACTCTCCCAAATGTCAACAATCCTTGTTTGCCTCCTTTCCATAAAATCTCTCACCCTAACTCCACTGCAATATACCACAAGCAAACTCAGCCTCTTCTTCACTGCGTCCTTCAGTAATACGCAACACTTGGAAGTGAATGCCACTGCTAGAAATCACAATGAGATCCTCCTCCTGAAGAAATGGAGAAAACCATCCTAAGGTGGCACTCGAAGTCCCCTGTAGAAAGGGTGAGCTCTTCGCTTGAAGAACTCTTGCTAAACAACGAGTGAATCGGTTAAGTAGCTCAAGCAACCAAAGAGAAATCCATATACCAAAAAGATGATTGAGATGAGGAGAGCTCCCTTCCTTCTATAGATTTTGTTGAGCACTTCTCCCTCCAATTCTTTCTCCATCGTGGGCTCTTACTTAACCACCTCCATGCAAAACTTAATCACCTGCATGCAAATCGAACTAGGGAGTGTGTACTTCCCTACTGATGGTGGCCCCCATGTGTAACTTAACCATAACACAAATAGCTTTTCCTAAGTCTAATCTCCTAATAAAATCGAACGGGGTCCACTAGCTCCAAAATTGGTCCCAGAATACAGAAATTACTCTTGTTCCAAAATAATTCAGGAATGGACATGATAGTGCTCCCCTCCCAAATGTTGCTTGTCCCCAAGCAACTTCAATGTTGGATGCTCAAGAATGTGCTATCCTTCCCACGTGGCATCCTCATACGGTAAACTCTTCCAATGTGCTAAATACTCTTTGGTGATCCTACTTCTGAGCTTCCTTTCCCTGGTCTCTAAGATGGTCTCTGGATCTAGACTCAAATGCCCCTCATCATCAAGTGGAGGCAACTCCACAACTACTATAACTTGCTACCACAACACCCTCTTGAGGTATGACACATGAAATATGTTATGAACACTGCTCCCTGGTGCTAGCTCCAACTCATAAGCCACCTCTTCGACCCTCCTGGTCACTCTATATGGCCTAAAGAAACTCGGTTGCAACGTTTCGCCCCCCTTCTTCTTCAGTGTGGACTGTTGTGTAATATCCCGTTTTTGGGATATTCCTTAAACCCAAGCAAACTCCAACCAAATACGTCCAAATGATATAGCAATCGGGAAACTCAAATTGATAAGAATAACAGTGGTGCAACATATAATAATGTAAACATGAAATATAAGCAGATACTCAAGAAATGCTAAGCCATTTTATTATACTGAGTAATGGAATGAGTACAGGAGGTGATCAGAAAGATGGCACATCTACTTGCACAAGGCAAGTGAATAAATACACTCAGAATAGTAAAGGAATGGCCTCTCTCTGAATTGCGTCCAAGCTGCTGAAGAACTGTCGTGCTGCTGCTACTGTTGGAAATCAAATGAGGATTTGGGGCTGTTCCCCTTCTCAGAAAATGCTGAAACTCTAGAATCAAACTCTACTCAAGAAACCCAGAAAAACCTAGAAAGGTTTTCTGAAATAGCCGACCCCCAAAAATTACCCCCTTGGGGATCTACGTTGTCCCTCAAGGCTCTGCGGTTCCACTGAATAGAATCCTCCAATACTCAGCTCGAAGATCTGCCAAAATCCGCCAATATGCAAGAGCTGATCCCTTGCTCAATCTCCCAGCTCAAATCCTCCACAAAACCCCAATCCGGAATTCCCACCAAAAGAACTGCATCCCTCTCTCCCAAAACTGCGCAGTCATCCAAATGCTCAGCTCCTCCTCAACGCCAAAGATCAATCCAACTGCAAAAGACTCCTAAAAACTACCTTGCCCGAGTAGGCACTTGAAGTCCCTTGGGGCTAAGGGTGAGATCTCCGAACAGAGACACTCAATGCACTAAACAGTGCTGCAGACAGGCTAAACAACCAGCGTGCTCTAAGTCGATGTGATTAGCTCAAATTCACATAATAGAATGCCAAAATGAGGAGGCTCCTCTCTCCTTTATAGCGTTGGCCTCTCTCAATCCCAAGGCCCTCCTCCTCCAATGTAGCCCCTCTCTTGCCACGTGTTCCTTTTCATCTGCGCAGTTCCTCCAAGTGTCTGCGTGGGCCCCATCTCTGCGTGGTCCTTTGGCCCCCTTGGCTTCCCTTTAAGTCACAATGTTGTGCTACTAGGGAGTGACTTTATTATAAAAGTGAGTTATGTCCCCCTTTCCTCACCTTTTTATTTATAACTAACTATAGAAGGAAAAATTGAGCAAAATCGAATATTCTAATTAGCCATGGCTAATTAGGAATATTACCGTCTCCCCCGGCAAAATGTTGCTTGTCCTCAAGCAACTAAAGTGATGGATGCTACGAAATTTTCTCACTCTCCCAAGTGGCATCTTCATCCGGTAATTTCTTCCACTTCACCAAGAATTCCTGGATCGTCCTGCTCTGCAACTGCCTTTTCCTGGTATGGATAATAGCCTTTGGCTACAACACCAAATGCCTCTCATCATCTGTGGGTGGTAGCTCATCTGTCACTGTCACATGTTGCCCTAATGCATTTTTCAGGCATGATACATGAAAGACGTTATGAATCTTGCTGCCTTGGGGCAGCTCCAACTCATATGCAACCTGTCCAATCCTGCGTATCACCTTGTATGGCCCATAAAAGCAGGGCTTGAGCTTCTCAGGGCCCTTCTACTTATGTGACGACTCTCGGTATGGCTGTAATTGTAGGAAGACCAAGTCCCCTACCTCAAACTGTCTCTCCACTCGACCCCTGTCGGCATACAGTTTTTGCTGGTTATGTGCTGTAACCATATTATCCTTGAGAGCTCGGAGAATATCCTGACTCTCTTGGATCCAAATCTTGGCTCTCAGAGCCTTGCTAGAACCAAACATCACGTCAGCAAAAGATAAGGGATGATATCCATACAAAGCATAGAATGGTGACATACCAATGGACATATGATGTGTAGTGTTGTAGCAGTACTCCCCCAGATGCGGCTACTTCAACCATGCTCGCTGCTGCCCACTGACATAGTTACGCAAGTAGCCCTCCAGCCACTTGTTAACTATCTCTGTCTGCCTGTCCGTCTATGGGTGATAACTGGTACTCGGTGTCAACTCCGTCCCCACCAACCGGAAAATCTCCTGCCAAAACCCACCCATGAAACCACTGTCCCTATCACTAGTGATGGTCTTAGGAAGACCATGTGGCCTGAAGACCTCTTTGAAGAATAGCTCAGCCACCTGCACTGTTGTGTAGTGTGCGGATATGGCGAAAAAATGTACATACTTTGTCAGTCGGTCAACGATGACAAAGATGCAATCCTTGCCCTGTACCATGGTCAACCCTATGATGAAGTCCATCGAGATACACTCCCATTTTCCCTCGGAATGGGAAGAGGTTGCAATAATCCTGTGGGATGGCTCATCTCCCCCTTGTTCCTCTGGCAAACATCGCACTCTCGGACATGTTGGACTACGTCCTCCTTGAGGCCCTTCCATGAGAACCTCTCTCTAATGGCCCTGTAGGTTTTGGTAAACCCGTGATGGCTGGCCAATGGTGAATCATGTCATGTCTGAAGTATCTTCTTCTTGAGCTGAGATCCCTCAGTCAAGAAGATCCGGTCCCTGTAGTAGATGATCTCATCAACCACCCTATACCTATCATCTGGCACCTGCCCATCCAAAACCTCACATGAAAATCTGTCCTTGGAGTATTCTACTAAAAGTCGAGCCCTCTAGTCTGCGTCCAAGCTCATAAGAGACAATGTGGTTGGTCTACGTGAAAGAGCATTTGCTACCACGTTGTTCTTACCCTTGACATACTCAATGTCAAAGTCATACTCTTGGATCTTACTGATCCACTTCTGCTGCCTCTCTTGTAGCTGTTTCTGCTCCAAAAAGAATCTGAGGCTGTTGTGACCAGTCCTCACCCTGAACCTGTTACCCACTAAATACTGCCGAAACTTGGCCAATGCATGCATGATGGCCAACATCTCCTTGTCGTATATAGAATACAACCTCTCGTGCGAAAGGAGTTTCCAGCTCCTAAAGGCTATAGGGTGACCTCCCTGCATCAATACTGTGCCGATCCCCTCTCCCGACGCATCACACTCCAACACAAATGGCTGCGAAAAATCTGGCAATGCAAGCATCGAGCAGCTGCTCATAACCTCCTTGAGCCTGTCAAAGGCTCTCTGCGCTGTATCCGACCAACTGAATGCCCCCTTCCTTCTCAGATTTGTCAGGGGTGTAGTAAGTTGTGAGAAACTTTTGACAAACTTCCAGTAGTAAGTACAAATGCTAATGAAACCTCAGAGTTTTGTCACGTTCCTCGGCTCCGGCCAATCTCTGATGGCCCTGATCTTCTCCTCGTGGATCCTCACTCCGTCCACCCCTATGATGTTTCCCAAGTAGAACATTTCCATCAACCGAAACTCACATTTGGAGAGCTTTGCATAGAACTACTGCTACTCCAAGATGCGCAATACTGTCTCATTGTGCTGGAGATGCTCCTCCCAAGTCCTGCTGTAAATGAGGATATCATCAAAGAACACCAACACAAACTTCCTTAAGTGACTGCGGAAGATGTGATTCATGCAAGACTGGAATGTAGCTGGGGCGTTGGTTAGCCCGAAGGGCATCACCAAAAACTCAAAGTGGCCATAGAGACACCTGAAGGCGGTCTGGGAATGTCCTGTTCCCTCACGCGAATCTGTGATGGTACCCAGATCTCAAATCAATCTTGAGAAGAAACCGTTCCTCCTCTCAACTCATCCAACCAACTCATCGATCCTGGGTATGGGGTACCTGTTCTTCAGTGTCTTCTTGTTCAGGGCCCTGTAGTCAATGCACATCCTCAATGTGCCGTCCTTCTCCTTCACCATCACCACGGAAGAAGCAAAAGGACTCGTGCTTGGCTGAATGTGCCCAAGAGCCAGCAACTCCTGAATGGCCTACTCAATCTCATCCCGATAGGCCTTGGGATGCCTATAGGGGGTGGTAATCACTTCCTGTATGCCCTACTCAAGCTCAATGATGTGCTCAAACCCCAATCCGGTGGTTGTCCCGGCGGAATCTCCCCAAATATTGTGGCATACCGGTCAAGGATGGACTGTATCTCTAGGTGCACTGTCTGCCTTGTATTCCCTGCCTCTAATGCACGCAGCTCCACTGCCCACTCTATGTCTCCCTTTCGGAAGACTGCCTCCATCCGATGAGTCGAAATAGTTTGAGGCGGATATGTGTGTTGTCCCCGTATCTTCTCGTTCCTCCCTGTCTTCTCATCGTCCCACTCCATCTCTAGGGCCTTCCAATTTGTAGTGACCTTCCCTAGAGTGATAAGCCACTGAACACCCAATACTACATTGGTGTCCGGAATGTTGACCACGAAAAAGTGGTTAGTCAGTAAGTGCCCATCGTCACTGATAACACTGGGAAATAACGAGCACACATCATGGTCTGATCTCTTGGGACCAAAACTGAAAATCCATCGAAGCTCTCTATCGGTATACCTCTCCGCTCAACCATCTGTGCATCGATGAAGTTGTGGGTTGCCCCATAGTCGACCAAAATTGATACTCACTGGCCACGTACTATCCCCCGTATGCACAACGTCAAATACTTGGGAACTCCTCGCAATGCTGCAAGGGCTCCTTTGGTAGGTGCAAAAGCTGCATCACCTGCTGGTGGTGGTGGAGGTGGCAAGGGACCCTGCATGACATGACTATCTCCTGCCTCCACATCATCCTCCTCATCCTCTTTCCCGTTTCTCTCAGAGAAGACCTCAATAAAATGTGCTTTTCCACCAGCACATCTATGGCCTGGTGCCCACCGCTCTTGATAGGTAAAGCACAACCGCTTCTTCTTCAACTCCCTCCTGGCGTCATCATCAATCTGTGCTCGTCTTGGATTCCCCTTTGGAGGCGGAATCCTCACATCCTTCCCCTTAGGCTGGAAACCCTGTCTCTGGGGGTAAGGTGTCCGGGTCCTGGGTAAGGCATCCTGTAAGTTACGGGTCCTGCCAATAGCATCCTGGAGTGTGGCTGGTCTAGTGGATCTGACTAGACCCTGAAGTGGCTCTGCTAACCCCTCAACAAACATGTAGATCCTCCGTGCCGTCGATAGATCTGATACCATCACTGAAACCCTCAAGAAGTCTGCAATGTAGGTCTCTGGGCTCCCGGTCTGTTTGAGCCTCGTCAGCTCAACAAAGTGCTGTTTCGGATCCCTCCGTCAAACCTCTCCAACAATTTCCTGGTGAACTCGGCATACGTCGTCATTGTGGAATGTCCGAGTGTAACCATCCCATGGAACCACCAATCTTAGGCCTCAGCATCCAAATGTAATGTCGCCATGTTGATGGCCTCTGCCTCCGACATCTGGTTAAGCTGGAAATAGATGTCGAGCTTCTCCACCCAAGACCTTTCCGAACTGTTTGATGAACCATCAAACATAGGCAAGTGGAATCTACTAGCTGTGCGGCGGGTGTCTCCATCGTGATAATGTCGGTGTCCTCTGTGATGGTCGCGAGGTCTACTATCCCGCTGGAGCTGAACAAAGTCTCTGAATGACAGAGCGTCCCTGAACTCCTGCCCATAGGCCTAGTACTCTGCAAAATAATCGCCCATGTGACCGAGCTTTGCCTCCTACTGGGCTCCAACCCTTGTGTCTGCACCTAGGAAAGTGGGCATGGTAGAGCGTGTAGGGGCGTGTGAGGCCATCTGCTGAGTGGCACCCTGCTTTGGAAAATGGGTGGATGTACCCGATCCCTCACCAACCTGGAAAACTCGTGGGTTCTCACGTTGTCTAGCCTCTATTGCCGTGAATCTCTGTCCCATCACCTTGATCTGCCTCGACAGATCCTGCACTGATTTGAGGAGCATGTCCGCGAATCTCTTCCCGTTCTCATCTGCCATCAGATCCTCCTGCTCTGCGTCCACCACAGGCTCCTTCTATTCTGTGTCCACCACAGGCTCCTCATGTTCTGCATTCACCACCAGAACACAGTCTCCCTCTCCGTAGGTGTTTTCCAACCTATGCCCAGTGTCTCTGTATCTCCTACCTTTGTAACAGATGTAGGGCTTTTCCCCTGGTGTAATAGATTTCTAGCTCCACACGCTGAGCCTGATCTATGCTTTGGTACCACTGTAATATCCCGTTTTCGGGATATCCCTCAAACCCAAGCAAACTCCAACCAAATACGTCCAAATGATATAGCAACTGGGAAGCTCAAAGTGATAAAAATAACAGTGGTGCAACATATAATAATGTAAACATGAAATATAAGTAGATACTCAAGAAATGCAGAGAGAAATGCTAAGCCATTTTATTATACTGAGTAATGGAATGAGTACAGGAGGTGATCAAAAAGATGGCACCTCGACTTGCACAAGGCAAGTGAAGAAATACACTCAGAATAGTAAAGGAATGGCCTCTCTCTGAACTGCGTCCAAGTTGTTGGAGCATTGTCGTGTTGCTGCTACTGTTGGAAATCAAATGAGGATTTGGGGCTATTCCCCTCGTTAGAAAACGCTGAAACTTTGGAATCAGACTCTACTCAAGGAACCCAGAAAAACCCACAAAGCTTTTCTGAAATAGCCGACCCCAAAAATCACCCCCTTGGGGATCTATGCTATCCCTCAAGGCTCTGTGTTGCCACTGAATAGAATCCTCCAAAACTCAACGCGAAACTCTGCCAAAATCCTCCAATATGTAAGAGCTGATCCCTTGCTCAATCTCCCAGCTCAAATCCTCCACAAAACCCCAATCCGGAATTCCCACCAAAAGAATTGCGTCCGTCTCTCTTAAGACTACACAATCATCCAAATGCTGAGCTCCTCCTCAACGCCAAAGATCAATCCAATTGCAAAAGACTCTTGAAAACTACCTTGCCCGAGTAGGCACTCGAAGTCCCCTGGGGCTAAGGGTGAGATATCCGAATGGAGACACTCAATGCACTAAACAGTGTTGCATACAGGCTAAACAACGAGCGTGCTCTAAGTTGATGTGACTAGCTCAAATGCACATAATCGAATGCCAAAATGAGGAGGCTCCTCTCTCCTTTATAGCGTTGGCCTCTCTCAATCCCAAGTCCCTCCATCTTCAACATAGCCCCTCTCTTGGCACATGTTCCTTTTCATCTGCGCAGTCCCTTCAAGTGTCTGCATGGGCCCCATCTCTGCGTGATCCTTTGGCCCCCTTGGCTCCCCTTTAAGTCAGAACGTTGTGCTACTAGGGAGTGACTTTATTCTAAAAGTGAGTTATGTCCCCCTTTCCTCACCTTTTTTTTTATAACTAACTATAGAAGGCAAAATTGAGCAAAATCGAATATTCCAATTAGCCATGGCTAATTAGGAATATTACATGTTGATACGGTTGCAATCGAAGGTAGACCAAGTCCCCCGTCCTCAAAATGCCTCTCTATTCGATGGTGGTCAACATACATCTTTTGCTGGTTTTGGGTTGTCTGTAGGTTATCCCTAAAAGCCTCGAGGATTTCTTGCTCTCTAGGATCCAATCCTTGGCCTTTGGGGCCTTGCTCTCTCCAAAAACAATATCAGCAAAAGACAAAGCATCATAACCATATAAAGTAGGGAAAGGAGTCATACCAATGGACATGTGATGGGTGGTTTTGTAACAATATTCTCGCAAATGCAAGCATCGAATCCAAGCACTCTGCCGCCTTGTCACATAATTCTTGAGATAACCCTCTAACCACTATTTCACCCTTTTTGTCTGGCCATCGGTCTGCGGATGATAGCTAGTGCTCGGGGCGAGCTCAGTACAGACTAGTCTGAAGAGCTCCTGCCAAACCCCCCCCATGAATCGGCTATCTGTGTCACTGGATATAGTCTTAGGGAGTTCGTGCAGATGAAAGACCTCCTTGAAGAACAACTTTGCCACTTGTGAGGCTGAATATCGTGTCGGTATGGCAAAGAAGTGTGCAAACTTGGTCAGTTAGTCAACCACCACAAAAATGCATTTCGTCCCTTGCACCGAGGGAAGTCTAGTGATGAAATCCATAGAGATGCTTTCCCATTTCCCCTTAGGGATGGGAAGAGGTTGCAACAACCTTGTTGGATGGGTCAACTCTTCTTTGTTCCTCTGGCGAGCTTTGCACTCCTGCACATGGCTCAACACATCTCCCTTGAGTCCCTTCCAAGTGAAGCACTCTCTCACTACCATATAAGTCTTCTTAAACCCCTGGTGCCTAGACAAAGGAGAATCATGGGGTGCTCGAAGGACGCGCTCTCTCAACTGTGATCCCAAAACCAAAAATATGTGCCCCTTATAATAAATAACCTCTTCCATCACCCTATAGCGCTCATTTGCATAGCTTCCCACCAAGATATTGCATGACTGACGATCCTTGGAGTACTCTACCAATAACTTAGCCTTCCATTCATGATAAATGCATCTGAGTGAAAGCTCAGCTAGTCTCCTAGACAGTGCATCTGCCACTACATTGTTCTTTCCCCGCACATACTCAATATCAAATTCGTAAGCCTGCACTTTGCTCACCCATCTCTGTTGTCTGCCATTGAGGCCCTATTGCCCCATGAAATGGCGAACATTGTTGTGATCTGTCTTCACTCGAAATCGATTCCCTACCAAGTACTGTGTAAATTTGGCCAATGTATGCATTATGGCCAACATCTCCTTGTCGTAAATGGAATACGACATCTCATGAGATAGGAGTTTCCAACTCTCGAAAGAAATGGGGTGCCCTCCTTGGGAGAAGACTGCCTTGATCCCTACACCTAATGTATCGCACTCCAGTGTGAGAGGCTGAGTAAAATCTAGGGGTGCCAATATCGGGAAACAACTCATCACCTCCTTGAGGCGATCAAATGTTGACTGAGCTCCCTTTGTCCATGCAAAACCGCCTTCTTAGTCAGATCAGTGAGGGGTGGTGCGAACATTGAGAAGCCCTTCATGAACCTCCGATAATAAGTATAGATGCCTAAAAATCTTCTCAATGTTGTCACATTTCGGGGTTTTGGCCAATCGCGAATGGCCCAAATTTTCTCCTTGTGCACCTTGACCCCATTTTCTCCTATGATGTGTCCCAAGTACAACATCTCCAGCCCAAACTCGCACCTGGACATCTTAGCGTAGAACTGCTGCTCCTACAATATACACAAGAATGTCTCTAAGTGCTGTAGGTGCTCCTCCCATGTCTTGCTATATACCAAGATGTCATCAAAGAATACTAGTACAAACCTCCTCAACTGGCCTTAGAACACATGCTTCATGCACGACTGGAAAGTAGCCGGTGCATTGGTCAACCGAAAAGGCATAAAAGGAACTTGAAATGCCCATAATGACACCTAAACGTTGTGTTCGGGATGTCCTTCTCTCTCACCTAGATCTGATGATACCCAGACTGCAAATATATCTTAGAGAAGTACTTGGCTCCTTTAAGCTCATCCATAAACTCATCAATGCACGGAATGGGGTCCCTCTTCTTCAGGGTCTTCTTGTTAAGGGATCTCTAGTCAATACACGTGTAATATCCCATTTCAGAGATATTCCCCAAAACCCCTGTAAACTCCAACCAAATACGCACAAATAATATAATAACCGGGAAACTCAAAACGATAAAAATGACAGTGGTGTAACATATAATAATGTAAACATGAAATATAAGCAAATACTCGAGAAATGAAGAGAGAAATGCTATGCCGTTTTATTATACTGAGTAATGGAATGAGTACAGGAGGTGATCAGAAGGAGGGCACCTCGACTTGCACCAGGCAAGTGAAGAAATACACTCAGAATAACAAAGGAATGGCCTCTCTTTGAATTGCGTGGATGCTGTTGGAGAGCTGCCGTGCTGCTCGCTGCTGGTGAACTGCTGTGCTGCTGCTAATGCTGGAAATCAAATGAGGATTTGGGGTTGTTCCTCTCCTCAAAAAATGCTAAAACTTTGGAATCCACCCCTACTTAGAAAACCCAGAAAAACCAGAAAGCTTTTCTAAAATGGCCGACCCCCGAAAATCACCCCCTTGGGGAATCACACAATCCCTCAAGGCTTTGCGCTGCCATTGAGTAGAATACTCCAAAATATTGCCTAAACTCTGCCAAACCACTCTAATATGCAAGAGCTGATCCCTTTCTCAATATCCCAGCTGAACTCCTCCACAGATCCTCAATCCGGAACTGTTCCCAGAAGAACTATGTCCCTCTCTCTCAAGACTGCGCAGTCTTCCCATGCTCAGGTCCACCTTAATGCCAAAGATCAAAACTACTGCCAAAAGACTGCTGAAAATACCTTGCCTGAGTAGGCACTCGAAGTCCTCCGGGGCTAAGGGTGGGATCTCCGAACAGAGACACTCAATGCACTAAACAGAGCTGCAGATAGGCTAAACAGCTAGCATGCTCCAAGTCGAAGTGACTAGCTCAAATGCTCATAATCAAATGCCAAAATGAGGAGGCTCCTCTCTCCTTTATAGCATTGGCCTCTCTCAATCCCAAGGCTCACCTCCTGCAATGTAATTCTTTGTTGCCACGTGTTCCTTTTCCATCTGCGCAGTCCCTCCAAATGTTTGCGTGGGCCCCATCTCTACGTGGTCCTTTGGCCCCCTTGGCTCTCGTTTAAGTCACAACCTTGTGCTACTAGGAAGTGACTTCTATTCCAAAAGCGAGTTATGTCCCCTTTCCTCACCTTTTTATTTAGAAATAACTATAGAAGGCAAAATTGAGCAAAATCTAATATTCTAATTAACCATTGCTAATTAGGAATACTACAACATGTAGAGAGTGCCATCCTTCTTCTTCACCAACTTAATTGAATAAGCAAACGGACTGGAACTTGGTTTTATGTGTCCCAATGCCAATAAATCCTTGATGGCCTTGTCGTTCTCGTCCATATAGGCCTTGTGATGCCTATAGGGGTTAGTGATGATTGCCTGCACACTAGGCTCCAACTCTATAGTATGCTTGAATCCCTTGTCAGGTGGTTGTCTCAGTGGTATATCTCGAAAGACTATTGAATATCTATTCAACACTGCCTATATGTCTGGATGTGGTGGCATGGTCCTTCCCCGAGGCTCTGAAATCCTCATCTCTACTACCCATGCTATGTCTCCATGCCTTAAATCGGCCTCCATCCTGTGAGTCAAAACGGTCTGAGGGAGGTACAAATGCATGCCCGGAAGAACCATTGGCTTGCCTATATAGTTACCCATAGTCATTGTCTGGGCAGGGACATATTGAGTTCACTACATAGTCGTGTCTCCTGACCTCTCAAACTCTATAGTGGTGATGCCCCTCCTATGGACCATCTAAGCATCAATAAAATTTTAGGGTGGCCCCACTGTCTACTAAAACTGAGACACGCTTCCCGTGCACTGTAGCTCTGATCCTCATGGTCAAGAATTTGGGAATCCCACACAAAGAAGCTAGGACTCCCTTGGCTAGTGTGAAAGATGCACCTCCCTATGGTGGTGGTGGTGGTGGTCCCCTCCTTGCTAGATCCTCGTTGTCTCCTCCACCAAACTCCAAATCCATATCATCCTCCTGATCACTGTCTGAGAAGACCTCAATGTAATGGGCCTTGCCCGTTGTGCATTGATGACTAGGTGCCCAAGGCTCTCGGCATGTAAAACATAACTTCCTGCTCCTGAGGTCTCTCCTGGTCTTGTCAATCAGTTGACCTCGCCCTTGGTTTTCTCTTTACGCTGTGGGCGCTCTAGTGTCACATCCCTTCTCAGGGTGGGGAGTGCGTGAAGGAAATGGAGCTCGAGTCTTGGGAATAGCTCCCTCCAAATCTCGAGTACAAGAAACTGCCTCTAGAATAATATATGGTTTGCGTGACTTCACCAGTGCCCACAATGGCTCTATCAACCCCCTTACAAATGTGTATACTGTCCTCGCATCTGACAAATCAGGTACCATGACGGGGACCCTAAAAAACTCCGAGATATAATGCTCCAGATGTCCTGTTTGTCTGAGCTGGGCCAACTCCTAAAGTGAGCCTCTTGATCCTTCTGATCAAAGCTCTCCACTACTATCCACATGAAGTCCTCATAGGAAATTACGCTGGTATGCCTCAAGGTGGACAAACCATGAAACCGCCAATCGTGTGTCTCCCCCTCTAGGTGCAATGTGGCCATCTTGATTTCCTCTACCTCTATCATCCGGCTTAGCTTGAAGTATGTGTCCAACTTCTCTACCCAAGCATGTGTTGTGCACTTGGTGATGCCATCATATGTAGGAAAATACATTTTCCCAATAAAACGGTGCAACTCATAGTTCTGCGTGCTATAGCCCTTCCCCCTCTCATTTTGTTTGAGCTTCCAAAAATCTTTGAAAGTCAGAGCCTCTCTGAAGTTCCCCCCCATGGACTGCCACTCCCAGAAATGCTCCCCCATCAACGATGGATCCTCTCCTCCACAGGTCTCACCCTGCGCCAAAGGTATAAAAGAGGGTAAAGTAGCTTGAGTTGGCTCATTTGAGGATGGCCTTTGCGCAGTGGGTGAAAGGTGATTCTATTGTTGAGAGGCCCCTAAAGTCTCTCCAACTACAAACTCCCGGTTAGTGCTCCGCTCTCGGTTCTGCATTTTGATCTCGTCCAACATTTCCTTTTGTCCTTTTGCCAGATCGCTCAAAGCCTTCAAGAGACTATCGAAGGCCATCTCCTCGCTACTCTTGGGCTCACCCATATCTTCTGATTCCACAATCTTCCCACGATCCTCCGTGTCTAGAGTAATCTCTAACTCCCTTTCCCTTCTCTGGTACCTTTGCCTCCTATAAGTAATATTCTGCTGGTCCTCCTCACTCATAGAAAAGGTTTCCCACATCTCAGCGAAAATCTAAGCTCTGATAGCACTGTAATGTTCCAAGCTTAAAAAAACATTGATATGCAAAAGAAAATAAAAAGCAAAAAAACAAAAAAGATTAGCAAATGCTCAATACAATTCGGAAATGAGAACCAGCTGAGCCATTTTATTAATGAAATCGAGCAAGTACAATAGTATGGAAAATGCACCTAGGCTTGCCTCAAGGGAAAGCTTGACAGGACCAAGGTGATAAACAATAATCTCAATGTTGGAAAACCACTGCTCCTCTAATGCTCTGCTGTCTCTCAATAACTGCACTACTGGCTTGAAAGGAACTTCAAGAAACCCAGTCTCCGGTGCTCAGAAAATGATGAAACTTCAGCCCCAAGCTCATTACCCAAAACCCACAAAAACCCATAAAGAGTTTTCCCTTAATTCAACCTCCCAAATTCGGCCTCCTCTATGGCCCATGCCCTCCAAACTGCTCCAGGAATATGACCTGCAAGAATACCCATAAAATCCTCCAAGCTCTGAAAATGAAGCAAACACCACTCCAAATATTTCCTCAAACCTCCATGGTATCGCTCACCCTGAAAGACTAATACTCTACCCACCACGTGAGGACCAAATGTTGCCTCTACGCTGGCCCAGGAAGTGCGAAAGTCACCCTATAAAGCAATATGCTCCACCAGCTCCCAACTCTTCCAAATCTCAACAATCCTCCTTTGCCTCCTCTCTGGAAAATCTCTCACCCAAACTCCACTGCAAGAGACCACAAGCAAACTCGACCTCCTCTTCACTGCGTCCTCCAGTAATACGTCCCACCTGGAAGTGAATGCCATTGCTGGAAATCACAATGAGATCTTCCTCCTGTAGAAATGAAGAAAACCTCACTAGGGTGGTACTCGAAGTCCCCTGAAGAAAGGGTGATCTTTTCGCTTGAAGAACTCGTGCTAAATAACAAGTGACTCGGCTAAGCAGCTCGAGCAACCAAAGAGAAATCGATATACCAAAAAGATGATTGAGATGAGGAGCGCTGCCTTCCTTATATAGATTGTGTGGAGCACTTTTCCCTCTAATTCTTCTTCCATCGTGGGCCCTGAGTTAACCACCTCCATGCAAATCGAACTAGGGAGTGCATATTTCCCTAGTGAGGGTGGCCCCCATGTGTAACTTAACAACAACACAAATAACATTTCCTAAGCCTAATTTGCTAATAAATCGAATGGGGTCTAGTAGCTCCAAAATTGGCCCCATAATACAAAATTTAATCTTGTTCCAAAATAATTTAGGAAAGAACATGACATGTGCGGTCGACATCCTTGTCATCTAATGCATCTATCTTCTTCCAGTTGGTAATCATGGGTTTAGACATGGGTTTGCAATCCTGCATCTTGAACCTCTTTAGAATATCTGTAGTGTATTTTCTTTGCCCAAGGAAGATCTCCACATCCTTCTGCCACACCTCCAATCGTAGGAAATAGTGCATCAACCCCAAATCCTTCATGTCAAATTCTATTGCCAGGTTCCTCTTGCAATCCTCTATGAGCCCTCAAGATCTTGTCAAGAATAGATTATTCACATACAAAACTAGAATGAGGCGCTCATCCTCTACCATCAAATATTAATTGTTGGGATTTGCATCACTCTTGACGAACCCGATCTGTTGCAAGTAGGTGTCAATTCTACCATACCATGACCTGGGAGCCTGCTTGGGCTCGTATAGAGCCTTCTTCAATTTGCACACATGCATGTGCCTCTCCTAAGTCTCAAACCAATCTGGCTATTTATGTACAGTTCCTCCTCTATCACTCCATTCAAGAAGGCTGTAATGATGTCCATCTGGTGAATCTGCCATCCCATCTGAGCTACTAGAGATATAACATACTTGATAGAAGTGTATCTGGCAACTGGGGCGAAGGTTTCATCATAATCTATTCCTTCCTTCTGTGCAAACCCTTTTGTCACGAACCTAGCCTTGAACTTTTCCACATTGTTGTCCGTTGCATATTTGATCTTATATATCCACCTTGAACCTACAACTGATCAATCTTCTGGCCTGGGCACTACCTCTCAAACATCATTCGTCATGATAGAGCTATACTCTTCTACCATGGCATATATCCACACCTGATGCTGTGGGACCACCTGAAAGATGGAAGGTTCTGCAACCTGAGCTACCAATGCTTGGTAACTGTGAGGTTGTTTGCGCTGTCTCTTGCTCGTACTAGGAGTTCCAATAAACTCCTATGCATCTCTTAATGTCTGACGAACTTCTTTGTTGGCTCGACCACTAGTCATGGGAGTTTCTGCCAGCTCCTCCTCATTTTCTCTCTGCTGCTCCATCTGCTTTGAACACTCTGGATTTTGCTGCACCTGAGGAAATACTGGTACTAGTCACAGTACTCGTCCCTTGTGACTGACCCCTGCTTGTCCTACTAGTAGCTCCTGCCGCTGGACTAAAGGAGCTTCTGTTGATTGATTTTGATCACTTGCAGGCATCTCATGAGACCTCCTTAAAGCTTAGTCCTCCATGAACTTCATGTTTGACCTTATTACTATCTTCCTACTGCTAGGAATGTAGATTATGAATGCCTTTGAGGTTTTGTTGTACCCAACGAAAAATCCCTTCTCTGTAGTCTGATCCAGTTTGGTCCTTTTATCATCTGGTACGTGACAATAAGAAATGCCGCTAAAATTTTGAGGTGGCTGACTTCTAGCTTCTTCCCTGTGAAGACTCCTTCTGATGTTTTATTCCCCAATGCTCTATGCAGAGTCGTGTTCTGAATATGCAATGTCCCATTCTCCACGCGAGATTTAAACTCTATGAAACGATCGAAGACCTCATCCTTGGTCTTCAGAAGTAGATCCAGGTTTTCTTGGAATGATCATCAATAAAGGTGATGAAATATTTGGCACCGCTGAGAGATCTAGTGGACATCGGGCCACAAATATCTGAGTGTATAAATCTTGACACGACATCAACTCTTTTGTCACTTCTTGGAAATGTCATTTTAACATACTTCCCATCTACGCGCCCTCTGCACACATCATTGTGTTCAGTTCCAAGTTCAGGAACCCCTATTATGGTTTCTTTGATCATCTTGAGTGGTCCATGGTGTAGATGTCCCATTCTCCTGTGCCATAATTCATTCAACTTCTTCTCACTGCTACTCTTACTGCCTATCTGTGCCATTAGAGAATTGATTTGTAATCGGTACAACCTGTTACTCGAACTCTAATTTGTCTTAGCTTTTTCCAGCTTGGGTGTTTGACATACACTTTCTACCCTGCAAAGTGAATGTCATACCCCTTATCTCGTAACTGGGATACTAAAATCAGGTTCATACCCAATCTTGCCACATGCAATACATCTGAAGTGCTGGTGCTTGCTCTCGATTCCCCTTGAAAATATATGGTACCTCTCCCTATTGGAGCATATTTCGTTCTGTTTCTCATAGTAATATGGAAATCCATCTATTGCTCCTTACAACTAGAGAAATATTCGGTAACCCCTGTCATGTGAGCTGAAGTTCCATTGTTTATATACCAGACTCCCTGTGAAGCTGATCCTGCTAAGCAAACAAATTTGTCTTTCAATCTGGAAGACAAATCCGAAGTCTCTTGAATGTTACTTCTGTCCATGGCTATACTTGAACAAATTTAGTGTGCTATTCTTCTTTTTCTTCCTATGTGGGTTCTTCTTTTTCTGCCTATGTGGGTTCTGCTCTACAGCCTGCAGCAAAAATTCTCTACATCCAACCAGGGTTTTTCTCAGCGAAAGACGAGCTGCAACTTCTCCCTCTGACTGTTGGAATCACTAATCTAGGCTATTCGATTTTCCTGCCTCCTTTCAACTGCAAAATCGAACTGCTTCCGTAGCAACTCGAACTCCCTGTTCTGGGCTTTGTGCAGTGTCTTTGGGAATTTCGATCTGCTGCTCCTTCTGAACAACAAAATTCCTTTCTCTGCTTCTGAGCTTCTTGCGTGATCAATTAAGCTTTGATACCATGTGAAATTTTATCTATTGCAGATACTGGAAATTATTCTTCTAACTCAAAATTTAACTATACAATTTATTTGCTATGAGAAATAACGAATAAAATCACAGCTGCAATTTTCACTATAAAAATACTGTGGAAAATAAAATATTGGACAGTGAAAAATTCTAGCACACACAATAAATTTGACACAGTTATTTTTGCACAATTGTCCCGTGAAAAACCCAACTTGGGAAAACCAGTGCAGGAGATGAGGGTTTTATTATTAATGATCAACAACAATTCCGAGTACAATAATTTACATTCCTAGCTGGCAATATAATCTGAAGAAAATACTGGCAGAAATATTGTGAGAATTTTCTCTCAACCCACATCTATTTTCTACATCCGAAATAGCTTCCCCAACCTCTGCACTGAGATGCTTGCGTCACCCTTTGCGTAGTGCCTACGTTGGGCCTTTGAAGATTTTTCCTTCCTTTCCATTGACTATTCCGGGAACTGAAAAACTTCCTCTCGGAATGCTACTGCTCTCCTCTTCCACTTGCTACTCACCCTTTGGCTCTATCTTCTCCACTGAGTTGCTGCTGCTGAGAAAATCGAACTGCTTGGGCAACTGCATATCTGCACTAGATGATCTCCATCACCACATTGAATTTCTTTTATAATCCAATGTTGGAGCACCAACGCCCAATATGAAAACATAATCAATGGCTAGGATCATTTCTGGGTCGATCTGTGTGAGTTTCTAGATGATTCGTGCCTTATCTCAATTAATAATGATTAAGTAACCATATTCCCTAAGTTTAGACTTAGGAAACATTTAAAAATCGGTTAATAATCTAATTGAGAATCTTCTAGGCGAAAGTTTAAGAAACGATTTGTGGGTTTTTGGAGATCTCAGGTATTCTAGCCTCTCCACAAAATTTCGCGGCAAAAAAACATCCGATGCTACAAAACTAACATGCTGACCTTCTCATCTGGAACGTGACAATATGCGACACAGCCAAAAACATTGAAATGGCTGAATTTTAGATTATTTTCCTGTAAATGCCTCCTCGGGGGTCATCTTTTTCGACACCTTGTGCCAGACCTTATTCTGAATTTATACTGCTATGCTACATGCCTCTTCCCAAAGATATTTAGGTGTGTCCTGATCATATGTCCTCGCCCTCGTTGGTACAATTATCGTCCTGTTCTTTCTTTCTGCAATCTCATTCTTCTATGGGTTGTATGACATTGTCCATTCCCTCTTGGTTCCTTCGTTTGCGTAGAAATCCTTAAAGTATTTCTCGATGTACTCACCTCCATTATTTGTCCAGAGAATCTTTATCTTTCTGCTTGTCAATTTCTCTACAGGAGCCTTAAACTCTTGGAAGCCACTGAAGACTTCATCTTTTGTCTTCAAGAAGTAAATCCATGTCTTCTTGGAGAAGTCATTAATAAAAGTCAGAAAATATTCGTAGCCCCTGAGAGACTTAGTGGTCAGTGGTCCACAATATCAAATTATATAAAGTCTAGAAAACCCTTTGCGCTACTGTCACTCCTTGGAAATGCTTCCTTAGCAAAATTCCAAAGTACGCACCATTCGCACATGCAATCATGTTCTGTGCTTACTTTTGGAACATGTGTTACAGTCTCTCTGAGCAACTGAAGTTCTCCAAGATGGTTATGACCCATCCTCCTATGCCAATGACCTATCCTCCTATGCCATAACTCTTCCATATCTTTGTTACTGCTACTGCTCACTAGTGTCTTTGGAGCGTCTAACTACAAATTATATAACTTGTTGCTTCTCACCCCAATTTCCTTCATTGACTTCCAATCCGAGCGTGTTATATCTACCTTATGCCTTGAAAAGAACATGTCATACCCTTATTCCTAAAGAGCAGAAACTGAAATTAGGTTCATCCTTAACCCTGACACATGTAACATGTGTAACATGAATACTCTTGCCTGACTCCCTCTCAAATGTAATTTTTGCATTGTGTTAAATTTTGATAATAATGGTATTATCTATGCTTAGTACAATTACTTCAATGTTCCTTTAACAATGCAATGACAATTTCCAATTTAGTTTTCCAATAGCAATCACATCAACCATAAATCACATTGATAGTAACCATAGATAGAACATAAAATAAAATGCAGAAGACAAGCCAAGGCAAGACGACACCAGATTAGGAAGATGCTAGGGAAAAACCCTAATGTGGGGAAAACCCTTTGATCAATTCTTCATATTATTATATCGAATGTTAAACAGAGAGAGAATACAAAAGGTGAAAATTTGACTTTCCACATCATAGCCAAAATAACCCTGTCAAACCTATAGTCAATTGCAATCAAATTCATCCCTAACAAGAAAGTCAACGGTGGTCAAATCAGCAGCAAAATGTCTCCTTTGAAGCTTAGTCAAACCCAGTCAAACTCAACTTGAACAATGTGAAAACTCGTAAACCTGAATCCTATTGCAGCAACTGGGAATAATTCTCCTAGTTGTTAAATTAATTTTAACCATCTATTTATTGTTTGCTATAGCAAATACTGAATCAATCATACTGCAACCTACACAAATAAATTGCAGAAGAAATAAACACTAGAAAAAATACTAGCACACACAGATAAAATGACACTGTTAATTTTGGACCAATGTCCTTGGAAAATCCTGACTTAGGAAAATCAGTGCAACAACTGATGGTTTTATTATTATGCTGCAGTGAAATAATATGAGTACAACTAGGTGCCAAAATTATCAATCCTATAGAGAAAAACTGGCAAGAAAATATAGTGAGGAGAAATTCCTCACTCCACAGGCAAATCCTGACACTAACCTCAACTCAAATTGAGCCGTCCAAATTTCCTCTGTGCAGTCACTGCTTCACCCTCGCGTAGTTTTTGTTGCTATAAGCTTAGAACAACTTCTCCTCAAGATGTTTGACCAATTGTTGTCTGGGGAAATGCTCCTCCTGGGTTTTGGAACCTCTGCCTATCTTTTGGCATTGAAACACTGCTTCTCCTTAGTGATTCAACTTTTCCTCTAGAGGCTACTGCGCTACTCTACGTCAGCTGCACTGTGGCTCCTCTGCCTCTCTGCAAATGTACTCATAGGATCTGGAAATATTCCTCCGATTCCGCTGTCCCAGCCACTCTCTCACTGCTTCGATTTCTCTGGCTCTCTCTCTGGCAACTGAATGTTGCTACTTAGGATTGCACAAGTGATTTGTCCAAGCCCCATCTACTTTCTCTTATAATCCTTTGTTGAGACTTCAATAACCAAGATTAGATCTTAATTGATGGATAGGATTAACTTGAAGTTGATCAGTGTGAGTTTCTAGAACATTCACACCTTAACTTAATTAATTCTGATTAATTAGTCATATTTCCTAAGTTTAGACTTAGAAAATATTTAAAAAACGACTATTAATGTAATTAAGTCATTTCTAGGTGGAATTTCAAGAAATGACTTATGGGTTTTGGTGATCTCATGTATTCTAGCCTCTCCACAAAATTTCATGGCTAGAAATTAGAATACATCCGATGCTACAAAAACTAACACTCTCTCTTAGCGAGGAATGTGTTCTAGCGATGTTGCGTCTTATAGCAATCCCCCGTCTCTGCATCATCTCTTGTCACGCTGCTGTTGCCCACCAACTACTGTGCAACTCTGATATGTGTTCCTACTGACTCTGCTGAACTGCTACCAACAGTGCATCTGTGCTGCAACTTCCTCTCCATCTGCTGTTGCTGCAATTGCAACAACGACGACTAAGAAGCATCCTAAATACTGAATCAAATCTGATCAATATAATGCATTTGTCACCCGAGTCTCTGGCTGTTGCTAGTATCTACGCTATCACTAAGGCATCTGCGTTGCTGTTGAATCTGCATTGTGTCGTCTGCATTGCTGCCAACTTTGTACTACACTCCCCAACATTTGGCTGCAACTAGACTCTACATCTGTCACTTTGGCATCTGACAACATTTACTGTCATTGATCCATCCTGTTACAGGAAAATTGTGGGCTCCCTGTAGTAGGGTATTGATTCAAGAGGTGGACCTTTTCAAGAATCCTTCCGATTTGTAGCACTCTGGGTCTACAACACCAAATCACCCCATTTCACTACTGGGGTATGTCAACAAACATGGCAAAGTCTTCCTCCAGCCTGGAGGAAAGCCTATTGATCTTTGTTGATGCTATCTACTGATCTTGCTTCTCCTCCTTGTCCTTCTTCTTGAGAGGACACTAGGTACTTCAGTGACCGAGCTCATCACCTCTGAAGCACTTGACCTTTGCAGGTCCTTCTTCTTCTTTCGCTGCTCCCCCTATCCCTGACTAGGACACTTTGATGCAAGGGCCACATTCTCCTCCTCCTTCGCTTGCTTCGACCCAGTACTGCTGCCACTGATGGAGCTCTTCACTAAGTCTTGCCTCAACTCTTCCTGCTACAAATTGGCGCACATCCTGTCCTACCTTGGTGTGGAAATTCCTAGATCTAACAATCTCAAGAATCCTACTAGAACCATTTGAATCTACTTCACCTAGATTGTAAATTATGTTATAAACTTATTTCAAATTTCTTCTTGAAACATTTTTAGTAAATCATTGAAGCAACCTACACCAAATTAAATATAATTCTGAAACAGTGAAACTGAGCAAGGAAAATAGAAACACATAGGACACTGTTTATTAATTTTAAGCAGTAGAAAATTTTGAATACATCACTCAATACCTCACAGGGTTATTCAGTTACAAAGAGAAATAGTCGCAAAAGCTTTGTGAGTTTACCTCACACAATCTTTGAGAAAGAGTCCCAACTCTTTCGGCTGCTGGATGAGGGTCCCCTAGCTGGCTCTACGCTATCACTGCGCTGCCTATATGCTGTCCCAACGTCAACCTTCTCAGGCACAATGTCACCCAAACTGGCGAATCGATCAATAGCCCAAAGTTGTTGCTCTCAGCCTCCCGGTCCCACACCCTGGCTTTCGGCTGTTGAAACTGACTCACTGCTCTGATTTTCGACTTTTTCTTTCTACCTCTACGTTGCTTCTACGTGGCCCTTTTGGCCCTATGTTAGCCTCTGCATCAAGGCTACTAGATTAGTTTCTGCCTCTCTCTGCTAATGATTCTTTGGTTGATAATCTCACTTTCTCTCCAAAATCTATCCCTGCCCCTCTGCTCCAAGAAATCTGCTCAATCAATTTTCCTCCTCAAAAATTCTGACTTCAGAGAATCGATTTTCTCAATCTCTCTATGTGTTTTCCAAACAACCGTCAAGCGCCTTCTTATATCTCTCTGTTGGACAACCAACGGCCTAAATTAGATCTTAATCAAAGGCTCATATCGTTTTGGCTTGATCCGTGTCTTTTTTTAGAAGTTTCACCCATGATTAGATTAACACCCATTAATATTTTAATTTTGCTAAGTTTAGACTTAGGAACCCCATTAAAAATATTAATTAGTTTAATAAAATAACTTATGGGTGGAATTTCCCAAAACGCTTTATGGGTTCTTTGGAATACACGTGCTCAAGCCTCCTGCAAAATTTGAGGCTTATAGCACATTCGATGCTACCCTAAATCAACACTCCCTCTTAGTGAGGAATGTGCTCTAGCCATACACTGCTACTACGCATTGCTCTAACTCTGAAGCATTGTGCTCTGCATTGCTAATGTCTGACATGTTGTCCACCAATGAATGCACTGGTACTGCTACTGTACTGCTGCCTTTGACATTGCCACTGCTAATGCTACTTCTGTACTACAACTCCCTCTGAAATGTTGCATCTGCTATGCTGCTAGCACTGCCATTGCTAACATTGCATCTACACTGCGACTTTGCTGCTAATAGAAGCAACTAAAAACACCCAAAACTGGACAAGTATCCAATGGATACACCTTGGTGCTGAAATCCTGACCACTGCTAGCCCTACGCTGTCCTCTGAAGCCTCTGCATCGCTGAAGCTCTGCATTGTGCCTCCACGCACTGTTGCCTCTCTTCTTTGCGCTGCTCAAGATCTAGTGATACTGACTAATGCGTCTTTCGAATCAACACTCCATGGCACCAACTAAAAACTCCTCCATCCCGCTACTACTGATCATGGGCTCTCGTAGCTAGGTGATGATCCAAGAGGTGGGCTCCTCAAGGATCTTGCCCATCTGTAGCTTTATTGAACTACAATTCTATATCAGCCCACCTCCCTTCTGGAGGTATCTTGGCTGTCATGGCGAACTCCTCCTGTTATTCGATTTTTGAGGCTGCAACCTTCGGATCATGCTTCTAATCCTTGTCCTTTTTCTTTAAAGGATACTGGGATGCATGGTGTCCCATATTGCCACATTTGAATCCTACTGCAACCAGCTAAATCCACTTCACATAGATTGTAAATTATGTTACAAACATATTTTAGATTTCTTCTTGAAACATTGAAGTAAATTATTGAAGCAACCGACACCAAATTAAATATAATTCTAAAACATAGAAATTGAGCAAGGAAAATAGAAACACATAGGACACCGTTATTTTTGGACAATAGTCTGTGGAAAAACGCAATGCAGGAAAACTGGTGCAACAACTCTGAGGGTTTATTATTATTAAGCAGTAGCAAATTATGAATACATCACTCAATACCTCATAGGGTTATTCAGTTACAAAGAGAAATACTGGCAGAAGCTTTGTGAGTTTACCTCATACAATCTCTTAGAAAAAGTCTTGATTGTTCCAATTGCTGGATGAGGTGCCTCTGGATGGCTTTGCACTATCACTACATTCCCTCTACGTTGTCCCAGTGTCAACCCTCTCAGGCCCAACGTCACCCAACTGAGGAATCGATCAATAGCCCAGAGTCACTGCTCTTAACCTCTTGGTCTCAAACTCCGACTTCTGGCCGTTGAAACTAACTCACTGCACTGATTTTCTACTTTCTCTCTCTGCCTCTGCGCTGCTTCTATGTGGACCTTCTGGCCTTGGGTCAACTTGTGTGTCAAGGCAACTGGATCACTTTCTACCTCTCTCTGTTGATGATTCTCCAGCTGAGAATCTCACTTTCTCTCCGAAAGCTATCCTTGTCCCTCAGCTACAAGAAATCTCCTCAATCGATTTTCCTCCTGAGAACTTCTCACTTCAGAAAATCGATTTTCTCAATGTCTCTGTGTGTTTTCCAAATGACCCTCAAGCCCGCTCTTATATCTTCTTGTTGGACAACCAATGACCTAGATTAAATCTTAATCAAAGACTCGGATCGTTTTGGCTTGATTCATGTCGTTTTCTAGAAGTTTCACCCATGATTAGATTAATACCCTTGAATATTTTAATTTTCCTTAGTTTAGACTTAGGAACCCCATTAGAAATATTAATTATTTTAATAAAATCACTTCTGGGTGGAATTTCCCAAAACACTTTTTAGGTTCTTTGGAATACATGTACCTAAGCCTCCTTGCAAAAATTGAGGCTTAGAGCATATCTGATGCTACCCCAAATCGACACTTGGCAAGGTTTGTCTGCCCAAAATGCTTTGGACGAATACCTTCCACTCCTCGGAGATACTGTTGAGTGCCAATCGTACTAGCTCTTTGGCTTGAGGCGCTGCCCCAAGAGTTTAAAACTAATCCCGAATCTCTTGAATCCTGGTGAGGAAGGGGTCTATGCAATCCCCTTCCTGCATCTTGGTGCATCTCAGCTTCTCCAAATACATCTTCTGCTGCTCGGAAGTGCCTTGGTACAACGTGGAAAGTGTATACCATATCTCCTTTGTCGTTCCCCGACTTGCTATGTGTGATACAACATGATCTCAAATATTGCCAAGAATTAACCTCTTTTCCCTCGCCATCTCCTTTCTTTACTCCTTCAGCTAATTTGCATCCATGGGGATAGCTACCGCTACATCTATGAATGGGTTTAGGCCATATTCATCCAGAAGGAAGGACATCCTTGCCTTCCAGATGACATAGTTAGAAGCATCGTCCAACCTGTCCTGATCTCGTAGTTCAACAATGGCCATCTCAGATAATATCAAAAATCTCTTCTTCCCTTCTGCTCAGCTGCTATTGGGCTATTCGCACTATTACTTGAGTGAGAAAAAAAACTGCTCACAATGACTGCTGATCTGCAAGGGAATTCGAACTTCTTGAGACTAGAATTTCCCCGAGGAAACTTTTCCTTCTGTGTGTGCTCTTCTTTATTCCGACGCTAGCTTTGCACTGGCAAACTGTTGCAAAATCTGTTGCGTCTAGCTAAAGATCTACTTTGCAAAAAATATTGGTTGCTCCCTCTGCCTTTGGAAGCCCTCTATCTAAATTTTTCTGTTTCTCCTCAAGAATTTGACCTCTTGGCTAAGGTAACTGCGCTTCCTCTGGGATTTCGAATTGCTGCCCCTCAATGTACAACGAAAGTCCCTCTTCGCCACTGAGCACTTCTGCTGATCATCTATGCTTCGATACTAAGTGATAATTTGTAAACCCGAATCTTATTGTAGCAACTGGAAATAATTCTCCTAATTGTTAAATTAATTTTAACAATCTATTTATTGTTTGAACTTTGCTATAGAAAATAATGAATCATTCAAACTGCAACCTACACAAATAAACTGTAGAAGAAATAAACATTGGAAGAAATACTAGCACACACACATAAAATGAAAATTATTTTTTAACCAATGTCCCTCGAAAAACCCAACTTGGGAAAACTAGTAGCTGAGGGTTTTATTATTATGCAGCGGTGAAATAATCCGAGTACAACTGGATGAAAAAACTGGCAATCCTACAGAGAAATATTAGCAAGAAAATCTAGTGAGGAGAAATTCCTCACTCCACTGTGAAATCCCGACACTGACCTCAGCTCGAATTGAGGCGTCCAAATTGCCTTTGCATAGTCATTGCGTCAACCTAGCGTAGTTTCTTTTGCTGTCAGCTTGGAACAACTTCTCCTCAAGCCTTATGATCTGTTGTTGTCTAGAGAAACGTCCTTCTCGGCCTCTAAAACCTCTTCCCAGCTTCTGGCGCTGAAATACTGCTTCTCCTCAGCAATTCGACTTTGCCTCCAGAGGCTACTGCGCTGCTCTGCGTCAGTGTCACTGTGGCTCTCTGCCTCTCTGTAAATGCACTCACCGGATATGGAAATATTCCTTCGTCTTTACTGTCCCTGCCCCTCTCTCACTGCTTTGATTTCTCTAGCACTCTCTCTGACCACTGAATGTTGCTACTCGGGAAATCGATATGCTCATGAAATCGAATTGCATAAGTGATTTCTCGAGCCCCCATCGACTTCTTATAATCATTTGTTGAGACTTCAACGGCCAATATTAGATCTTAATCAGTGGCTAGGATTAACTCGAAGTCGATCTGTGTGACTTTCTAGAACATTCACACCTTAACTTAATTAATTCTGATAAATTAGTCATATTCTCTAATAATCTAATTAAGTCATTTCTAGGTGGAAATTTCAAAAACGATTTCTGCGTTTTCGAGATGTCATTTATTCTAGTCTCTCCACAAAATTTTGTGACTAGAACACATCTCATGCTACAAAAACTAACAAACAGGAGGTTAAAATTTGCATAGAATAGTCACAAAGTCAATGGTAAAACTTGGTCAAACTTATGCCCTAGAGTCTGCGGTCAACCTACAATTTTCTCCTGTAGTTAAAGTGCCCAAAATACCTGGGTTCTTGTGCCAAAGTGTATGATCTGCCTAAACATAAATCTGCCCAAAAAATCAAAGTCAAAATTTGCGTGGACAGTCAAAGTCAACGCTGGTCAAACTACGGGAAAGTTTAAAATTTTCGGCCCTGTAATTCTGTCTGAAATTCGCCCTCTTTTCACACACATGTGAGAGAAAAAGAATGCCCAATAGTTGTACGAACCAATGAGAGAAGGAGAGAGGAGAATGTGTGAATTATGATGATGCCAAATGAGGTGAGAGGTCATTTGTATTTACTATTTATACAATTCGTTGAGGGTGAAGTGCCATGTCCATTGGGTTTTATGAGCCTACATGATGATGTGGCCGACTTGAAAAATTTGAACATGTGTGGGCATAAATTTAAAAACAAACTTCTACCTGTCCAAATTTGATGATCTTTATATTAGTTTTGGTCCTTTCGAAAAGAGGAATTCAATTGCAATCATCATCTCCATCAAATGAGTTGTCCCAAGGTGGAATTTGACCCTAGTTTCCAATTTTAACACTTCGCCATCTGGAGTACATTTGGACTTGTTTCCCATTTCTGGAAGCCTATCTCCTTTGCTTTGTAGTTGGAGAAATACTCCCTAACTCCTGTCATGTTACATGATGCCTCATTGTCAATATATTGAACTCCTGTGGTGGTTGAGCTAGATAAGCAAGCTATGAGAGTGAAGTCATCTTCTAGTATTGAAGATAACTTGTCAATATTTGCTGAAGTTGTTGTCTGCTTCTTGTTCTTCTTGCGATGCCTCATTGTCAATATACCAAACTCCTGCGGTGGTTGAGCTAGATAAGCAAGCTATGAGAGTGAACTCATCTTCTAGTATTGAATATAACTTGTCAATATCCACTGAAGTTGTTGTCTGCTTCTTCTTCTTCTTGTCACCCTTCTTCCTGTTCGAACATTAATTGACAAATATTCCTTGTTGACTGCATCCAAAACACTTGGTTTTAGTCAAGGCCTTCTTTTTCTTCTCCCCCTTAGAGGTAGTCCCTTTGCTTGAGCCTTCTTAGCTTTTCCCTTTCGTGCAAGAGCACCATTTTTTTCATCCTTACACTTCAGGATTTTAATGCTGCTGTTGTTGAAAAGGCTCAACTTAAGCTCTTCTTGATTAAAATTGCTCCACAAATGATCCCAGTCAGGTAGGTCATATCGTTCACTGATCTCTTTGACAAACACTTCCCATTGCTTTGAGAACCCATTTAAGGCAGTTCTCATGAGCTCATCATTATCTATCTTCTCTCTGAAAACAGCTAACTCATCCTCGATGAGTCTAATCCTGGTGAGATAACTAACTATGCCTTCTCCCTTGTTCTGTCTAGTGTTTCTTCGCTTCTCTTTGAGGATTAACTTCCTGTTTATAGTAGCATTTTGGAACAACTTCAGGATGGCATCCACAATCTTCTTGGTTGTATCCAATTATGCAATATGGGGAATGATGTGATCTTTAACCTCGTCTTGGATTATACACCTAGCCTTGGCATCCTTCTTGCGGTAGGTTGCTAACTACACTAGATTTGTTGGCATGGAAACAACTGCCATAACGTACTCCTTTAGTCCATGCTCCTTCGACAATAATGAAATTATTGATATCCAGATACGAAAGTTCAATGCACCATCAAGTCTGTCTTGATTGCTCAATCTAGCTGAAGCCGTTTCTAAAACCTTCGAAGAATAACTCCTAGTAAATCTGGAGATATCTGACTGTGTGAAAACCTTTGATTTTCTTTCAAAACCCTCGTGCTCAAATCACCAATGACCTCAACGCTTCACTACTCTGATACCATATGAAATTTATGCCTACCCAGAAGGTGTTATTAACCCAGTTAATTATTTCCTGTTACTTATTCATGACAAATTAATTTTTCAACGGAAAGTAACGAGTAATAACATGAACATCACTAATCACAAAATAAAATTACACGAAATATACGAGGAACTAATCACACAATTTACAGACAAAAGCTTCCCCGGAAAAACCGAATGTTGGGAAAACTAGTTTTCAGGGATGAGGGCTTTTATTAATATCTTTAGTAAAAAATCTGCTATTGAGAAATTACAATTGGTTGCCTAAAACAGGTAAAGCTCCGACAATATTTTTATCTTCACTTATGAACAAATTGAACTGGGAAACTTCACTGTCTCCCTCTACAGATCAACTTGGGATTTTTCTGCAATTTACACCTCCTTTGGAATTCGCACTGGCAGCCTCTAGCAATTCGCACTTGCAATTTGGCTCCATAAATTTGATTTGCCTTCACTGCAATTGAATTGATCTTCTTGCAATTTTCACTGTCACTGAAAATCTTGATATGGCTTTTCTCGGCAACTCGCATTGCCTCTGGGAATTAACTTTGGCAATTTGCACTAGTAAACTAGCAAACTTGAACTGGCAAATTTGACCTCCTGTAGAAATAATTCATTCTCCTTCTGTCACTCAGAAACTGGAATCCCTTTATGAAGAATAAACTCCTGAAATTTCTTTTCAATCACTACTGTTGAAACGCTCTCAGTGTCTCTGAAAATTACCCACTTGAATACTTAGATTATCTCCAAAGTTTCCCATCGATCTCCTTTTATAGTCCTCTTAGTGTCTCTGAAAATCACCTACTTTAATACTTAGATTATCTCCAAAATTGCCCATCAATCTCCTTTTATAATCTTTCATTCACAAATGAATGACAATGATTAGAAGTTCACTTGATCCAATCGATGGCTAAGATCATCTTAGAAACTTTCCGAAAACTTCTAGAGGTAAATTGATCTTATTCTAGCTAATGTCAATTAATTATTCACTTTCCCTAACTTGGACTTTGGAAATATTTAAAAAACATATCACTAATTGACATGATTAAGATATTTCTCTTAGGAAAAATTACAAGGGCTTGGAGATAATAAATTCCTTTGTGTTCTTAGTCTGAATGACACTTCTCAAGACTAGAACACATGTCTGAGCTACAATATTCTAACACCAAGCTACTCCTAGAGTCGTTCTAGTTTGAATGAATTACATGTTACTAAAGAGTATTTCATTCCTATACTGAAACTGGTCTAGAAATGTTCCACAAACATGTTTGATTGTCCCATCATAGAAAGGCCATTAGATTTGTAAATTGTGTTTTGGGTTCTTTCATTCCAATCTTTTGACAAAGAGTCCCCTTGAAACCAAATGTGAAGGGTGCCCAACTTCAACCAAGAACTGCAAACTAAAACAAGTAGAAGGCCCTCCATCAAGATGCCTAAATCTACCCTCAAAATATCCATAACTAGTAGTGAAAGAGCGTTGAGTGCCTCTATGGGCCTATGAAAGTCTCCAAATTCGGTGCAAGAATTGAGTAAAAGATATGATAAGCAAAGGAGTTGCTACTGGCCACTTCTATCTCAAAGGCTGAATATTGCAAAATCATAGACCGCATCTGAAAGAGAGGATCTCCTCAATTCCATCAGGATATATCTGTATAGACAAGAAGTCTCTATATCTGCTACAAGATTGATTAGATAATTTGTCCACTTCACTATTGTGCTCCTCTTATATATGATGAAACTATATATTGTATAGAGTTAAAATTGGTTTTCATAGCTTCTGCTAATTTAAGACAACAACCATGTATCCAAAACCTATCTTTCTTCTCCATTCAGTGATTCCACGGTCTACCACTAATTTGGAATTCCCATAGATGTTGATATCATGTAGCCCTGTTTCTTATGTTATGGTCATTAGAATGGTGGATGCAGTAATCTCTGTGAAATTGTCAGTGCCTTGTGCGAGATCACATTCAAAATGATTCCATGCTTATTAGAGATTACTCGGTTTCTTCCTACCCCACGTGTTTAATTTTTTTTAGTGGCACTGTCAAAATAGTCACAAGGACTATTGGAGTTGATCCGTAGGTTCCTTGACTGCCCCCTTTTTTTACTTCTCTTCCTTTGCAATATTTCTGTAGTACCCTTTATCCTCCAATCATGCTTCCAGAACCTCATATACTAATTCTCCTTCTCACTTTCCTTTTCCTCTCGTCATTTCTTTTACAACAAACGTTACCTTCTTAGTAAATTAAGGGGAACATGATTTATGTTTCCTTTATTCTCTTTCCGGAGGAAATAAAGTCCAAGACCCTGCTATGATCATTTTTGTAGATAATCCCATGTCAAGATTCTATTCTTCAAGGAAAGCCATAGAAATATCCTAGTAGCATGAAATTTCTATAATGTGTCATCTCCATATTTCATTATTATGGGTCCTCAAGGCTATCATATCCAACTTTCACTTTATATAAACCTCTTTCCTTGTTTCTTGTCCATAGAAGGATGTTAGATTACCCATGTACTCTGGTTGAAGGTTTAATTTAGTGCATTTGCGTCTTGCTTCCGTTCCTCTATTATATGGGCCTGAATCCCCAAATCATTTACCTTCTTCTAGTATATTGCCCACCAATTAAATTGTTCATGACTATAAACATCTCTGCTAGGAAGTGTACGTTTCTATCATGAAGGAACTTAATGACTTGTTGAGATAACCTAGGCACCTCCAGACCTCAAATCCAAGGGCCTCTACTGATTCTCACCCCCTGTGCATTTCCTACTAATTAGTTGATATTGTCTCCTAGGAGCAAATATGTTGCCATCACTTGGCCTAGTTCTTCTATGCTTAGGGTGTCAATATATTCTTTTCCATAAATGATTGTTAAATCTCTTTAGTAGACATGATCCTCCAAATATTTTTGCGGCAAGATCATTTAATAAAATGGGTATTACCTTCAATCCCCTACTTCCGAGCCTTTTTTTTTTTTAATCTTTTTTTGTTTTTTAATTTATGGGTTTTTGAATCTTCTTCCAACAAACTACGAGAATAACTCCTTTGTTTCTTTTTCCAGCCTATATATATCTAACACAAACCTTCCTAATGTTGTTGAGGATCCCTTTAGGTATATAGTCATGCCATCCAATGAAATGGCATTACCAAAATCACAATTCATGCCATGCAATGAAATGGCATTACCAAAATCACAATATTTATTAATGTCAGTCTTCCTTTAATGGATATCCACCTGTTGCATCAATGATTGAGTTTTATCCCTTTTATTACGTGGGAAGCCTGTACTTCATAGAATCATCAATTTTTTTCCTTTGACATGGAAAGGCAGTGAAGCCTTGATCCTTTCTTCTCTGTCATCACTAACCTAATACATGATTACAGTAGATTTGTCTAGACTTATTTCTAGCCTTGCTATGAAGCAATAATGCTCAATTGCTGTCACTATGTACTTTGTTTCTTTGGCTGCTCCTATTCCAAAGAGAACATCATCTACAAACATGTGCGAACTATTGGGGAATGGTGTTAACTGTGCTCCTTTGAAGTTGATGTCTGCTTTTAGTGTTAACTGTGCTCCTTTGAAGTTCATGTCTTCTTTTAGATTATTTAGGTACTTCTTAGGCCTTCTGGCACCCAAAAATGTGAGACAAAGGGCAACCTTGTCTTTATTCTTTTCCAGGTTTGGAGAAATGTGCGTGAGAGCCATTTATCGTGGTTGTAGAGTAGTATTACTCTATCAGGATGTTAGTTAAGAGGCTCAAAACTTGTATGTGGAGTAACAAGTCAGTCCACTCTGTCATAGGATTTTGACAAGTCCAGTTTGATTACCATGGTTGGTATCTTCTTCTTGATTGAATCAAGGGCCTCTTGAGCTATGGAAACTGCTTCAAAAATTTGACTTCCTTCTCAGAATCCAGAATGCTTATTAGAGAGAACCTTGGATAGGGTTTCCTTCTTCTTGCTCCTTACACGAGATTATGGTATTCTGCTAGACCATTCAGTATATTAATATTTTAAAATATCTGACTCTTTTTTGAAATGTTCAGGCATTGTTGCATTAAAACCATTGCTTAAACATGCCACTCCGGAAACACAAGCTCCAAAAACATGTTCATGGCTAATTTCTCAGAAAGTAGCCATGGATCTCCCTCCCAAGTTGCTAATCCCCCCAGTCACACATGCTGGGAAAAAACAACAATTGTAACTGTTGACCATGTACATGTCAACAATCCAAGAAGCAGAGTATACAACAGTGGAATAAAATTAGTGTGTCAATATCATCATTCTAATCCCAAATTCTTCTTTTTATTGTAAACATGATTCTAATATGAATATTAAGACATGTAACAACACCTAACATGATTATAATATGAATATTAAGACATGTAACAACACCTAGGTAAGCCTATGATTCTTCTCAAAGGGTTTCACTCTAGGGAGTTTATTAACCTCACCAAATTATATGTGTTTGTAAACATGGATAATTGAGAGTTTTTCTCCCAGATATACCCCAAAGTTAGATTGGAGCTCATTGACAAGGTCTTAGGTGAGTCTTGGTGTTATTGAATCTATGCATTTTTATCATACTTGATCACGTGTCTTGTCGCAAAATTTGGTTGAGTCTTGAGAGTCTATGTCTATGTGTGATTCCCTCTTCTAAGGGTTCACTTTGTAATATCTTGATGTAAAAGTGCTATGCTATCTAGGAATATTTTTGGTGAATGGTTCCTCATAATTAGAACACCATTACCAAAATATTTTTTTAGATACACACTTAGAGAGGGTGGAAAAATATTTAATCCCATCTTGAGTCTTGTAATTCTAATTTATGACAAAAATAAAATATTAAAATTAGCTAGAAATTATCCAAAAAATAAAACGAAGGGAAAATTATTACCCTCCAAGCGTAAAATTCATCAAAATATTATTTGAGGTTATTTTTAGAGGAAAATGTTGAAGTAAACAATAAAGCCTCATTTCCAAGGCATAAGGACCCAATCCAGAAAATCGTTGGGCCAAAGATTTTCCAGCAAATCGAATTTTTTGGACCCAACAGTTGAATATTCTACACAAGTAATGATAATTCTATTTTTTGGAGGTCCTCCAGTGGTCCAGAAGTCAAATTTTGACCCTCTAGCACAATGAACGAGGAAGATTGATTTTTGTTTGTTGGAGATTTGTGCTAGTGAATCAAAGGATCAAATTTCCTCAACAAGGATCAAGCCATGGATTGATGAAACTAGTTGTTATTTACACATGGAGGGGTTAATCCCAGTGTTGTAGGGAGCATCCCCCCAAGGATCTAGAGGCAAAACCGTGTCCCGTACGCTTCTGCGACCGATCCTTCAGTGGAACCGCGGATCTGAAAATCGGGATCTGCGGTTCCGCCTTTTTTTGGTGATTCTGGAAAATTGGAACTGTGGGGGGCCTATCCTTGGTTCCTCCTGCCCTATCCGCTGATTTGGAAAGGATTGGGTACCGATCTATGGAGGTTCGGGCGTGTATCCACCTCAGATTGTGAGCAGATCCGAGAGAAGGTGGACAAGGTTTCGTGGGGCTTTACTTGTTTTTTCTTTGGACATTTTGAACTGTTATGTGAGGAACTACACTTTCCGAATACTTCCAAGGTGCCCCTTTATGCTCCCTAGACGCTTCTCTAATGCTCCCTAATGGAAATGTTAAATTCTTAAAGTAAAAGGGACATTCTCCTTTATTTTTCATTTCCATCCTTTATTTTAAATTTTTAACATTACCATGAAATGACTCAGGATGTTTGAGTGGTTCCAACCTCATCAGACTCCATATGGAGAAAATAGAATTTCATATCCCATTCAAAATTCAGCAGACTTAATAGTTTTATGGATCAATGGGATTGTGACATTTCATTGGATTATATCATGTACGAGGGCATGTGATTGGCATTTAATCAAGATAACCAAGCCCTATATGTACCTAAGTGTTGGTGTTGTTGATTGTTGAACTCATTTGTCATGGCTTTAGCAATTATGTACTCTTCACTTGAGTCAAAATCATTGATCAGGCATGTTAAGCTTTCTCTACCATATTATAAGGCTTGGATTAAGTTGTTTAATCAAAATTAGGTAATGTTGACTAATATCCATATAGAATTGAAGTAGAGGTAAAGGGTAGACAAGTGAATAGGAATCTAGATTCTAGATGGTTGATGCTAGAATAATTAATCATTGATCTACAATGGATGCCATATCTATCTTGATTTATGTATAAATATGCATGTTTTCATGTCTTCTACAACTAATTCGATATTTTGGATGTTTTTTTTAATATAAATGCAAATATATATAGTGGACGCTTTCGAGATGCTTCACTTCCTAGATTTTTGGGAAATGACACTTCAACATCTCTGCTTCCAAAAAATGTCCCCGCTTCGTGGAATGTTGGTTAATCCCTCTCGTTTTATCTATATGAGGAAGCTTTCAATATCTTCATTGTATCTAGAAGTGGATTGAATTTTTTTTGTACAGAGCTAAGCTCTGTTGAAATACTTTCAATAAAAAGTCTTTGGGGTTTCAATTCAAGGTCTATTCTCGTTGATGATTCATGGTATGTGTTGAAATTATTTTAATGCTCTAATTGTTTTAAATGAAGATTATTGCTCCATACCTAGTGGTTGGATTATCTATCAACATAGGTATTTTGCTTTAGGTGTTGGGTTAGAGTAAGCACATTGAACCTAGCAGATCTAGCAGGTACCTCTAGATCCTTAAACTTCTTGTGTGAATCGAGACCCTCTGGAACTAATAATCCATCTTATGTGTAGAGATCTTCAGATATTCAGCCCTTGGGTATGACCCAAGTACATGGACTTCAAGGTGATCGCATCGTTGTTTGGACTTCGAGCTTATCTAATGATTATTGGTGTAGGGTCTTAACTTGTGCATTAAATAAAAAATAATTCCCTCACTTATTTTTAAAATCAACTTGGGCTAAAAAGATTTCGCTGCTAACTAGAGCTTTATTTTAATTGTGAATAGTGTAAATAATTTGTAAAATATTTCTAACCCTTGTATATTATTTTTCTCATTTTATAAAAATATTTTGGGGTTTTTATTCCAGAATTTTCTAGATCTTGTGGCTTGGTTCTAGTTATTTGACTTGCAGGTGCCATTACCTCGAGGATTCAAAGACAAATATGAAGTGAGAAGTTTGAAACCCTCACCTAGCCTAGATGGATAGGGTTTGAGCCCAATTTCACTTGAGGAGGGGTCGTTTTACCCAAGCAAGGAGAGTATTCAATTGGAAGAGGCTGATATAGGCCTTTTAAGGTCTAATCTATAAGATCCAAGTGCCAATTTTCCAACGCTAAGCCTATAAGAGGGCGCTGCTAGCCCTAGAGGGCTTCTTTGCTGCATAAGTTGGGGTTTTTCCTATGTTTCCAAGAAAAGTGGGTTCAGGGACGGGTATGGGTGCGCCATTTTTTTTAATCTTAGGGGGTA
>APFE030207135.1:3933-58257 GCA_000404065.3 Pinus taeda | reverse complement strand
ATTATAATATATATGAATTTGCATATTTTTCAACTTTAAACAAGAAAACTAAAATATTTATGATTTAAACTTTAAAGATTTAACATGCACATCATTGAAAATTGAACATTCACATTGAAATTTCAAAATTTCTAGTTTGATATCAAGTGCAAATTGGAGTTCACATATTAATAAGAATCATGATATATGTCCATTGTCATACTACATTGAAAATTTGCCTTAAGGCATCTCCAAAAAAGAGCTAAGAAATTTTAAAATACTAAAATAAAAATAGCTAATAGTGAACAATGGCTTCCTCAAGCCATATCATCAACATCACTCAAATTTTCAGTTAGCATGCTCTCCAAGTAGGAATCACTCTCATCTTGAGGCTCGTGCTCATCCATAGAAACTTGAGGTAGCTCAATAAGACCATACGGTTTTATCTCCTTGTCCACACACATAACATCATCTGTGTATTGGTCCCATCTCTTGAAAGGACTATCCTTGTACCTAGAGTCTTTTCGAGATATGAGACGTAGTGTGCTATGAATGTACACCAAGTTCTTTGCCTTCTTTGAGCCCAAGCTATTTCTCTTTACTGAATGGATAAAGGCTTAAGTACTCCAATTCCCCTCGCAAGATGAAGAACTAGCTATTTGGAATATTAGGGGAAGCCCATTAAATTAATTAAAATTTTTAAAATAAAAACTAAAATGAACCCCAAAGAACTCGATTTTGGGGTTCCAAGTACCCATCATCGGGGTTCTCCGTACTTGTTAAGATAAAAGAACCCAATTTTTTTTAATGGAGAACTCGGTTCTTATGGGTCTTCTCAAAAGCACCCGTACGTGAATTCGGTACTTGGGGACGAGAACCCGGGACAGGTTAAAGAACCCCACCACTGGGTTTGCGAACTCGTGCAGTATAGGGTTTTTCACAAGTATTTTATCATTGGAAGACTTGTAGGCGAATTTTGTGGAGGAAATCAAACTTTTTGTGGCTCGTACTCATCCCTCTGCTTCATCAAGGGCATCCGCAAGGGTTTGAAGGCCTAGCCGCAAGGATTTGAGGGTTCGTAGCCCTAGCCATAGACTTTAAGTGGCCTTTGAAGGCTAGGCGCAAGCCTAGAAGGGCTTAATATATTTATTGCATGTGATTTTGAGGGATAATATCTTGTTTTATCATTTTTGCAAGGGTTTATGGTTGGTTTTCACTTAATATTTTGCCATTCATCCATAAGGGTTTGATTTTTCTTGGCTAACTAGTGGTTTTGCAGGGCCAATATCCATTTTTAAGAGGTTTTGGGAGTTCATACTTTCTTTAAGCCTAGCCAAGGCCTAAAGGGCCTTCTCTCACTTAGCTGCAAGGGTTTCTTGGGCCTCTAAGCCCTAGCCGCAACCCTAAAGGGCCTCTAAACCCTATCCATTTGCTTGATTTATCATTCAAATTATTTTTTAGGGCTAATCCCTTGTGTTTGTAGGTGTCTTGCACTTTTTGGAAGCTTTACATCACATTTTTGAAGTCATTTTCCTTAGCCACTAGCTTAAGAGGCTCATCTTGTCCTGGCCACGGGGTTTAGGACCTTCTTCCTTGTTTACAAGTTAATCATTTGCGGTTGCAGGTATTCAAAGGCTAAATCATTGCCAAGTCACTTCATTTGGTGCCTCAAGATTGTCTCAACTTGGCAAACTTGGTAGTTGAGCAAGGGCATAATCAGATCTGAAGAATAATCTAAACAGTGGCATAATCAAGTGTTAATCACCCTAAAAGAAGCCCAAAAACATCACCAAATAAGCATAATAAATCTAAGAAGTAATACAAATAAACGAAGGGCTTAAATAACTTGTTTTTGCATGCTTCTCATACAAGTTTTTTAGGACTGATTTCATGGTAAAGGGAATCTGATCTGATTTGTTTAAGTCTGGTGCATTTTCAAAGTGATAGCACTACGAAGAATCATCGGTGAATTAAATTGTATAAGTCTTTCACCTTGAGGATAGCTAGTTAGATCATTAACTTGTCTCTTGTATTCTTGCATAGTCATTGCTAAGAAAGATAATTGCCTCTTTGCATTTTGCATCATTGCGTTGTGTTTTCTAGCATCCATTATTGTTTAAATGCACTTGTTGGCTTCATCACATCATTGTTAGCAATCTCATCTCTCCTTGTGCTTAATTGGTTTTTGCCACATTTGTTATTAAGAGGAAGTTGCAATTGGTTCATAATCTAAGTGATAAGTAGATATTATCTCAAGTTCTCTAAAGTTGCTCTGCTTCCTAATTAAATAAGAGAATTAAATGAGATCTAATTGACTCTAATACGCTGTGGAAATTCGTTGTCTTGAATTTTATTGCAGCAACTGATATTATTTATTCTATTTGTTAAATTGATTAAACAAATGATTTGCAGTTTTCTACGGCAAATATTGAAACATGTACATTGCAGCTTACACAAATAAAATTTTGTGGTAAATAAATGCAAGGAAAAATACTAGCACATATATAACCACAATGACATAGGGATTTTTGGACAATCGTCCCCGGAAAAACCCAATGTGGGAAAACCAGTGGATCAGATGAGGGTTTATTTTATTAATCTTCAACAATAATTTTTGTATAAGATACGAATAGCCAAAAGAGAGGAAAAATCACTAAGAGAAATTTAATGATGAATTTCTCATACTCCACAATGATTTTCTGACCCTGAAGAGGAACTCTGCCCTTTCACTGTCCTCATTGTGTCACCCCTTGCGCAGTGACTGTGTATTTCTTGCGTCACTCCTCTGCGTTGATGAACTGCGTCCCTCCTCTATGCTACCCTTTCCATATTTTCCCTGCACTCTCAGACTATTGCTGATGCCCTCTCTCTCCCACATGAAACTCACTCTCTGACTCGATTTTCTGTTGTTGAACTTCAACCACTGAGAAAATCAATCTGCTTGAGCAACTGAGTATCTGCCTTTGTGTGTTCTCCATCGACCCATCGACTTCTTATAATCTTCTCTTAAAGCACCAATAGCCAAAATTAAAACATAATCGATGGCCTAGATTAATTCCATGTCAATCCATGTGAGCTTCTAGATGATTCTCACCACATCTCAATTAACACTATTAATTAACCATATTCCCTAAGTTTAGACTTAAGAAATAATTAAAAAATTGGTTAATAATCTAATTGAGACATTTCTTGGTGGAATTTCAAGAAACGATTTTTTGGTTTTGGAGAACTCATTCATTCTAGTCTCTCCACAAAGTTTCGTGGCTAGAACATATGCGATGCTACAAAAACTAACACTCCCTCTTAGCGAGGAAGGTGTTCTAGCGCTGCTTCACCTTGTAGCAACACCCTGTCTCTGAATCATCTCCTGTTACGTCGCTGATGACTAGCTGCTTCTGCTCACTAACTATTGCGCAACGAATATAGTTTAATTAAAATAATTAATTATTTTTAATGGGTGCCTAAGTCTAAACTTAGGAAATTAAAATAATTAACTGGTATTAATCAAACCAAGGGTGAATCTTCTAGAAGAAGACGAGGATAAAGCCAAAATGATTTCAGCCATTGATTAGAATCTAATTTGGGTCGTTGGTTCTCAACGAGAAGATTATAAGAGGAGGCTTGATGGACATTTGGAAAATACATCGAGGGACATATCAGAGATTGAATTTCTCAGAGAGGGTAGTGCAACAGTTGCTAGAGAGAAGATTGAAGTGATTTCCTGTAGTGAGGGGCAGGGATAGTTTTGGTTGGAGAGTTTCCTGATCCGGGAATACATCGCAGAGGAGGCAGAGAGAGATCCGGAAGAGGAAGCGTAGGCTGGCACAGAAGTAGCACAAAGCCTGATAGGAGATCCTTATTTTTTGGAGAAGTTGAGTTCTGAAGCTAGAAGCCGGGGTGTGAGAGGTAAATCGATCTGCAGAAAGAGTGATGCAGTCCCTAAAAGCTGTGATGCAGGGCCTATGTAGTTATTGCGTAGAGGCAGGAAGGGACTAGCCATTCTGTGGCTGGATTAGTCAGGATCAACAGTGATAATGTGAGGTATATCTCACTCATCTCTCTGTCAGTGAGATTCTCTGTATTGGATAGCCAATAAGGTGTCTAAAGATGTATTCAGAAAACTATTGCTTAATAATACAAACACTCAGCTGTTGCACTGATTTTCCCTCATTGGGTTTTCCTGGGGACATTTGTCTAAAAATAACGGTGCAATGTGTTGTGTATTTCTTTGTTGCTTAGCTTCTTGTTTCCACAGATTATTTAGGTTGTGAAGGCTGCAGTTGTATTTATTTTGATGTTTACCGTATTATACTGTAAATAACTTGATTCAACAAGAGAAATATCATCAGTTTTTGTAGTAGTGATTCGAGGATTCTCGAATTTTCACATGGTATCAGAGCAACAAGTGAAGCAAGAGAGCAGAGCCAAAAGATCTCAACGCTGAAGAGGAGGAAAGTCGAAGTGATGTGTAGGTAACATATCGAATCCCCATAGAGATTGCGCAATCCAGACACAGAGGGAAAATTTTTCTAGGAAGGTCTCTCTCCAAGTGAATCAACAGACAGGTAAGACTTCTAGATCAAAGTTTTCCAGTGTCAGAGGGAGCAATGCAGAAGCTTCAACAAAGAGGAGGTTTCTAGTGTGATGTAGTTTTTTGCAACAGTGGCTGGGGCAAAAAAACATCAGAAGGAAGAAGAGAGATACTGTTGAGGGAATTATTCCTCAGAGGACTTCCAACCAAGAAGTTTGAATTCTCATTTGCTGAGCAGCAACAGGGAGCAGCAGATCTACTAACTGTAGTAGGGAGTGCATACGCCAGCCCAGCTGCAGCGCAAAGGAGAGAAGAGGCAGTTCGACATTTCGTTGGCAAAGGTGGCAGCTAATGGGTTGCGAGATCAAGATTGGTTGGAAGGTGCATCCATGCTAAAATTGGAAACTAGGGCCAAAGTCCATGTGGGTCATCTTATTAATGGTTGTTGATATTTTTCTTGGATCCCTCTCATTGAGAGGTGTAGGATTGATCTAAAGATCCTCTGATTCGGATAAGTATTCATGGAGATGTGAATTTATTTGTGTTATGGGACAATTCGTCAAGGTCGGCCAGCAAACAAATAAACCCCTCATGTGCTCCACGTTTTTGTATAAATAAAGGTGCCTTGAATCATTTGAGAACACAACTCTCATGATCTCCCTCTATCCACTTGTTTTGGGTTTGTCTTCTCTCAAGGAAGACGCAGTGGAGAGGGTCATCTAAAAGAACCCTAGACACAGTGATCTAGGAGAGCCCTAGCCGCAGTCTTGGAGGAGATCTGGCTGCAGATCTAAGAAGCCCTAGCTGCAGTCAATAGGAGTTCCAATGCACAAAAAAGGGAGCCCTAATTCGCAAAAAAGGGAAGGCTCTAATCCACAACAAAGGGAGCCTAATCCGCAACAAAGGGAAGGCTCTATTCCATGGCAAAGGGAGCCCTAATCCATAGTAAAGGGAATGCTCTAATACATAGCAAAGGGAGCTCTAATTGCGGCAAAGCGAAGGCCCTTATCTGTAGCTAATGGGAGCCCTAGACCACTGTCAAGAGGAAGCCCTAAACTGCTGTCAAGAGGAGCCCTGAGTGAAGGCCTTAGCCATAGCATAAGAAGGACTTCATCCATAGTAGAAGGGACCTTATCATAGCATGAAGCAACGTGGGTATGGACAGCAGCAAGATAAGGAAGCCACAATCACAATGAGGAGAGGTTCAGGGTTGTATATGTATGTGTTAGAGTGCAGGTAAGTGTTGTCAGCTTGTTCGAGTTTATGAGGAAAGAAACGTTGTTGTTTGGGTATCATTTGGGAAGGCGGAGTGCTACAGCTAGGTGTTGTGCTAGGATGCAAACCAGAGCACACAACTGAGGTTATGTCAAGGACTGTCAAGGGTTGACAACACCTTCCAAGGGTAGCGTGGCATGAGGGAAAGCTCTTCAAGATAAACTGTAGTCCTAAAAGGACTTATCCCCTGACTCTGTGGTAGTGCTAATCTGAACACAACCATAACAATAATGGGCAACAATACATATGATCAATATTTCTAGACATAGGTGCTGCAATGGGACAACATGGCAATGATGAGGTATTATAGCATGCATGATAAAACATGATGCAACATGGGATAGATGCAAGCATGAAGAATCGTGGACAACAACAACATGGTAAAGCATGGACAGTTGCAAGTAGAGTGTTGTATGGGACAACAGTATAGTACTTGATGCGGCTAGGACACAAAGCAGCAATGGTGCAATAAGCACATGGGCATAGAATGGTGCAGCTGTGGCACTAGGTAAACACCTGGACAACAACAACATGAGGTTCAGTATTGTGATGATGGGTGCAGCATGGTGAGGTGCAACATATGGACGAGATGCAACACATGATAGGTCAATGAGTCACCTTGGAGAATCAATTGAAGCAGCTTGTCCTCAATTGATCTCATGTAGAGATAATATATTAGTCGAAGTATTGACTTCTGTTGTAAGTGTACTATCTCTCTCTCTGTCTTTGCTGAACTATTGAAAAACATATAAGAAGAATTGATCAAGGGTTTCCCCACATTGGGGTTTGTCCTTGGCTAGCGCCACATCTTGTGCCCTCTTGTCTTGGCTTGTCTTCTGCGATTTATGTTTATGTTCTATATGTAGCTTACTTTAATGCTGATGTGATTGCTAAAGATATTGAGCTAACTGTGAAAATTGAAATAAATTGCTTAAGCATAGAACATACCTAAACTTAACATGGTATCAGAGCTGAGGTGAAGACAATGCCCAAGCAAGAGTGAAAGAGAAATCATTGAAGACAGTTAGGAAAGGAAAAAAGGATCAATGTGTTCCTCATTCCTCTTCAAATTCACCGAGGGTGAAATCAAAGCAGAGAATATTATCAGAATGGCACAATAGAATATGGCCTACCTAAAGATCACTTCATTGGGAAGGCCGGATCTCAGGGTGGAAGGAAAGGCATCTTAGTTCAACCTTTATGTGAAGGAGTGTTTGAATGGCAGGGACACATCACTTGATGATGTTAACAATCATTCCAGGGACATCTTCAATGATCAAAGGAATGACAGTGCCAGTCATCAAGGTAACGACTCACTCTTCAAGAAAGCAAGGAACCCCAGGTATGAAGAATCAAATGTTGTTTCTGATAAGATAAAGAAGTGCTATCTTGTATTGGCCCTCCCCTTTAGATTCTTTGTGAATCTGGCTTATTGATTGTAGTGCTTCAAGGCACTCCATCGGATAGAAGGGTGCTCTGTCTAATTTGGTAGGGATGGAAACAATCGTGGGATATACTTGGAGCCGATGCCACCTATCCCGGAAAGGGTGTAGGAAAATGTTACCTCTCAATTGAATGAGGGTAACTCGATTCACTTGCAGAATCTCTTTTGTGTACCTGATCGCAAGAAGAACCTGGTGTCCATTTCGGCAATGGAAGTCAAAGGTTTCAGGGTGGCATTCATCGATGGAAAGGTATGTGTTTAAAAAGTAAAACTTTCTAAAGATTATTTTGAGTTCAGGGTTGGTAATTTGTATCAAGTTGTAGGATGGTCCATTGGGGACAATATCAGTTGACACATCTGATCTATAGCACTGAAGGTCTACTTATGGGGCCCTACCTGATATGAGTTAGATGGTGACTCAGATGCCTGAATTCAAGAAGAGCATGAAGGTACATGTCTGAGATGTATGAAGGAAAATCTTACAAGGGGACCATTCCCCTCATGTAGCAGGTCCACAAGTTTGGAACAACCCGAGGAGTTTGAGATTCATGATCAGGAATCTCATGTATACAGGTGGAAGAAAGCCCTCTATGGCTTGAAGTATAACACCTCGGGCATAGGATGAGAAAATTGATAGTTGTCTGATGAAGCTGAGATTCACTTGGAGTGAAACAAATCCAAACCATTGCTCGAAGGTTGTGGATGATAGACCTCTCATATCGGCACCTTCTGAGGACGACCTATTTCTGACAGGTGCAGACCCTCTCACTTCAAGAAGTAAGAGAGAGTTGGGTTCCAGATATGGAATGGTAAACTGCAAGCCTGTGATTACCTTGAGGATCTTAACTTTCAGAAGTTATATGGTGGTGATGCCGGACCATATTTGGGAAATACCTCTGAGTTTCATAAACTCATCTGCATTGATGTTCTTGGTGAACTTCTGTCCATATATATGCTTTGTAGTTAGCATGCTGAGCTCATATTTGGTTGAGCCTCACTAGATTGGTGCCAAGAATCTTTTGAGATATCTTCAGGGCACAATCTCTCATGGATTGAGATACACTGCCGAAAATATGAAAGCTGCATGATTCGAATGTTGACTGGGCAGGCAGTGTGGAGGATTGCTAGAGCACTTCTCAGTGTTGGTTCTCTCTGGATTCTGCTTCGATATCATGGATGAGTGGGAAGCAGAAGTCTGTTGCTATAAGCGTCGTTGAGACCGAATACATAGCTACGAGTATGATCTCGTGTGAAGATGCCTAGTTGTGGAATCTCATCAGTGAGTTGTTTGTACACATCATGAATACCACTTTGATTCTTTGTGACAACCAGGGGGGATTCGATTATTAAGGAATCTCGTATTCGATGATTGCTCCAGCAGATAGACATTAGATACTACCTTATCTGGGATATGGCAAGTCGATGAGCGAGGAGGCTCCATCGCATTGAGACTAATGTACAGGTTGTAGACTCTTTGTCAAAGCCTCGGGGAAAGGTCAAATATGTGATTTTCTCGAACGGCTTGGAGTCGTTGAGAGACCTTCATATAAGGGTCCTACATGTTGCATGCACTAAGCTCTGGGAGCTCTGGAGGGCTTGGGGTATATACTGGAGTGACATACGACCACAAGGCAACTCACCCTCCCCGGGTGGCGTGCTATGTACAGGGTGATAGGTTGAATCTTTCTTTGTGACACCTTGTGGCGACTGTGAGCCAAGATGATTAGTTCTCCTTTCGGATAGGATGATTAGTTCTCCTGTGGCGACCAATGGACAGGATGATTTATTCTCTTGTGGATAGGATGATTAGTTCTCCTGTTGAGGCATCCTATCCATGCAGTCTGCGACTCATGGGAAGTACCTCTCGTCTGATCAATGAGCAGGGAAATGGGGTTAGGGACCATAGTAGTACTATCGATGGACGTATCATTGTATCTACCATACTCCCTATGCTAGGACGACCTCCATTGATTTGGGATCAATGAAACTAATCTAGGATCAATATGAGTGGTTTGAGACACTCTCTTGTGATATTGATCTGGGATCTATAAAATTGACTTCGGGTCAGTAAGAGTGATATGGCACACTCTTGTCAGATGAACCTGACTTTGGGTCAGTAGAGAATGGTATGAGACATTCTCGATCAATTCTTCTTCTTCATGGTTTAGCAGAGCAGAACTGAGCTGAGCAGAGCAGAGCATAATTGAGCATAGCAGAGCAGAACTTAGTAGATTTCAACAGAGCAAAGCAGAACAGTGCAGGGCACTGATGGCAGAGATAGTACAGTCAGACATATAGATCAACGGATGGAGTCCTCCCTAGTTGAGAGGGAGTGTTAAAATTGGCAACTAGGGCCAAACTCCATGTGGGTCATCTTATTAATGGCAGCTGGTATTTTTCTTGGATCCCTCTCATTGAGAGGTGTAGGATTGATCTAAAGATTATACAATTCCGATAAGTATTCATGGAGATATGAATTTATTTGTGTTATGGGATAATTCGTCAAGGTTGGCCAACAACAAAATAAACCCCTCATGTGCTCCACGTTTTTGTATAAATAAAGGTGCCTTGAATCATTTGAGAACACAACTCTCATGATCTCCCTCTCTCCACTTGTTTTGGGTTTGTCTTCTCTGAAGGAAAATGTAGTGGAGAGGGTCGTCTAAAAGAGCCCTAGACGCAGTGATCTAGAAGAACATTAGCTGCAGCCTTGGAGGAGATCTAGCCGCAGATCTAAGAAGCCCTAGCTGCAGTAAATAGGAGTTCCAATGCATATCAAAGGGAGCCCTAATCTGCAACAAAGGGAAGGCTCTAATCCACAACAAAGGGAGCCCTAATCCACAACAAAGGGAAGGCTCTAATCCACGGCAAAGGGAGCCCTAATCCATAGTAAAGGGAACGCTCTAATCCGCAGCAAAGGGAGCTCTAACCGCTGCAAAGTGAAGGCCCTTATCCATAGCTAATGGGAGCCCTAAATTGCGGTCAAGAGGAGCCCTAAGTGAAGGCCTTAGCCATAGCATAAGAAGGACTTCATCCACAGTAGAAGGGACCTTATCATAGCATGAAGCAACGTGGGTATGGACAACAACAAGATAGGGAAGCCACAGTCACAAGGAGGAGAGGTTTAGGGTTGTATATGTATGTGTTTGAGTGCAGGTAAGTGTTGTCAGCTTGCCTGAGTTCATGAGGAAAGAAATGTTGCTGTTTGGGTATCATTCGGGAAGGCGGAGTGCTACAACTAGCTGTTTCTAGGCTGCAAGCCAGAGCACACAGTTGAGGTTGTGTCAAGGACTGTCAAGTGTGGAAAACACCTTCCCAGGGCAGCGTGGCATGAGGGAAAGCTCTTCAAGATAGACTGCAATCCTAAAAGGACTTATCTCCTGACCGTGTGGTAGCCCTAACCTGAACACAGTCATAACAACAATGGGCAGCAATACATATGATCAATATTGCTAGACATAGGTGTTATAATGGGACAACATGGCAATGATGAGGTATTATAGCATGCATGCTAAAACATGATGCAACATGGGGTAGCTGCAAGCATGAAGAATCATGGACAACAGTAGCATGGTAAAGTATGGACAATTGCAAGTAGAGTGTTGTATGGGACAGCAGTATAGTACTTGATGTAGCTAGGACACAAAGCAACAATGGTGCAGCAAGCATATGGGCATAACATGGTGCCGCCGTGGCACTAGGTAAACATTGGGACAACATCAACATGAGGTCTAGTATTGTGATGATGGGTGCAGCATAGTGTAGCACGGTGAGGTGCAACATATGGACGAGATGCAACACATGGTAGGTGAATGAGTCACCTTGGAGAATCAGTTGAAGCAGTATGTCTTCAACTGATCTCATATAGAGATAATATATTAGTCGAAGTATTGACTTCTGTTGTAAATGTACTATCTCTCTCTCTCTCTCTCTCTACTGAACTATTGAAGAACATATAAGAAGAATTGATCAAGGGTTTCCCCACATTGGGGTTTGTCCCTGCGTAGCGCCACATCTTGTGCCCTCTTGTCTTGGCTCGTCTTCTGCGATTTATGTTTATGTTCTATCTGTATTTTACTTAAATGCTGATGTGTTTGCTAAAGATATTGAGCTAACTATGAAAATTGAAATAAATTGCTCTAAGGATAGAACATACCTAAACTTAACAGTCCAACTATGTGATCTGGAAGGCAAGGATGTCATGCCTTCTGGATGAGTACTATCTCAAAAGCTACGTCGACAGCGTGGTAGCTGTACCCGCGGATCCAGAGCCGCTCAAGAAGTACAAGGCTGAAATGGTGAAGGCCAAATGATTGATCCTCGACAGAGTGAGAGATCACGTAGGGTGTCACATTGTCAGCAAGGATACTTCTTGACAAATGTGGGAAGCATTGGCCATGCTATACGAAGTTTATTCCAAGCAACAAAAGATGTACTTGGAGCAGAAGATGAGATACATGTAGAAGCAGAAGGGGAAACACATTGATCCATCCCTAATAAAGCTTCAGGAGATCTGACACTCATTGGCAGCTGTGGGGTCAACACCGAGATGGTGAGGCTAGCCCTAAATTTAGTCTCAAAAGAGTGGCACGTGTTTGTCCAGAGTATCCTAGGAAGAGAAAGACTATCGGATTTGGAAGGAATGTGGGCCGCTCTTCAGCAGGAAGAGATGAAGAGATACTTAGTCAAGTGCAAAATTGATAGTAGCCGCAACAACATTGGGACGTAGCCAAAGAAGGAGGAATAGAATGCATGCCTTGCATCTAAGGGGCAAACAGTAGCAACGAAAGACAAAGAAAGATGTTTCAAATATCAAGTGCTTCCGGTGTGGTGAACTTGGTCACTACACTACAAAGTGTCCTCTGAAGAAGAAGGACAAGGAAGAGAATCATGATCCGAACGCTGCATCCACAAAATCGAGGAGGAGGAGTTTTCCATGGTTGCCTAGATACCTCCACGGGAGAGGTGGGGTGATCTAGAACTATAGTTCGAAAAACATGTAGATGGGCAGGATCCTTGAGGAATCCACCTCTTAGATTAATACCTTGCTATAGGAGCCCAGATCAGTAGTAGCAGGATGGACCAGTTTCAGTTGGTGCAAAGGAGTGTCGGAGTGACAGTTGCAGTGGCTAGGAGTGCCAAAGACTGACCAACATAAAGTAGAGTTGGCAGCAGTGGATTTGGTTTTAGTGACAACGCAAAGACTAGCAACAGTTAGAACTCCAACAACGGATGCATCATGTTGAACACTTGTTCAATAATTTTGGATGCTTTTTCGTTGCTGATGCAGTAGAAACAATAGTTGGAGAAGTTTGTAGTGCTAATGCAGTATCGGTATTAGCAGTGCCAGCATCAACACAAACGCTGAAATTATGAGGGTTGTAGTGCAGATGCAGTGTTGGCAGTGGCAGGGTAAACAAGAATACAGAAGCAACATTTGCGCAGTAGTTGATGGGCAATGATGTCAGACATCAACAACGTAGAGGGAGATGTTATAGAGAAGGGTGATTCTTTAGCAAGTTGCATTACGACAACACATTCCTCGCTAAGAGGGAGTGTTGATTTCTGTTAGCGTCGGATGTGCTCTTAGCCTCAAAATTACAGGGAGGCTAGGACACATGTATTCCACAATACCCAACAATCGTTTTGGGAAATTCCCCCCGAAGACAGTTTTACTAAAATAATTAATTATTTTTAATGGGTGCCTAAGTCTAAACTTAGGAAATTAATATAATTATAGGGTATTAATCAAACTGTGGGTGAAAGTTCTAGAAGAAGACGAGGATTAAGCCAAAATGATCTAAGCCATTGATTAGACTTTAATCTGGACTATTGGTTCTCCACTGAAGGATTATAAGAGGGGTCTTGATTGGCATTTGGAAAATACATCAGTGGGAGCTCAAGAGTTTGAATTTCTTAGAGAAGGAAACACAATAGTTGCTAGAGAGAAGATCGAAGTGATTTCTTGTAGTGAGGGGCAGGAATAGTTTCGGTTGGAGAGTTTCTTGATTCGGGAATACATCGCAGAGGAGGAAGAGAGAGAGATCCAGAAGAGGTAGCGTAGGCTGACGTAGAAGCAGTGCAGACCCTGAGAGGAGATTCGTATTTTCTTGGAGAAGTCGAGTTTTGAAGCCAAAAGCTAGGGTGTGAGACTAGGAGGGCAGAATCGATCAGCAGAAAGACTGACGCAGTCCCTAAAAGCTGTGATGCAGGGCGTATGCAGTGATTGCATAGAGGCAGCAAGGGACTAGCCATTCTGTGGCTGGATCAATCAGGTTTACTAGTGATAATGTGAGGTATATCTCACTGATCTCTTTGTCAGTTAGATTCTCTGTATTGGATAGCCAATAAGGTGTCTAAAGATTGTATTCAGAAAACTACTGCTTAATAATACAAACCCTCAGCTGCTGCACCAGTTTTCCCGCATTAGGTTTTTCTGGGGACATTTGTCCAAAAATAACGGTGTAATGTGTTGTGTATTTCTTTCTTGCTCAGTTTCTTGTTTCCACATATTATTTAAGCTGTGAAGGTTGCAGTTGTATTTATTTTGATGTCTGCTGTATAATATTGTAAATAACTTGATTCAGTAGGAGAAATATAATCAGTTGATGTAGTGGTGATTCGGGGATTCTCGAATTTTCACAGGCATTGGTCCGCAAATATCTGAGTGTATCGATCCCAACACGCCATTGGCTCTGCTGTCACTTCTGGGAAACACTACTTTTTTGTACTTGCCAAGTACACATCCTCGACATAGATCATCATGCTTGTTGGTGAGAGATGGAACTCCTGTTACAATCTCTCTGAGCATCCCAAGTGCTCCGTGGTGCAGGTGTCCCATCCTCCTGTGCCGTAGTTTGTTCAATTCCTTCCTACTGTTATAACAACCTATCAGTGCCATTGGAGAATCAATCTGCAATCTATATAGCTTGTTGCTTCAATCTCCAATCTGTCTCACCTTCTTCTAGCTGGGATTCTTGACATATGCTTTCTTTCCCACAGAGTATACAACGTACCCCTTGTCCTACAACTGGGATACTGAAAGTAGGTTCATACCTAATCCTGGCAGCACTAGTGCTGGTTCTTTCTTCCGTCTGAAAATCTATGGTGCCTCTCCCTATTGGAGTACACTTAGTTTTGTTGCCCATAATGATCTGGAAGTCCATTTGCTCCTCTTTATAGTTCGAGAAATATTCCCTTATCCCAGTCATGTGCGTTGAAGCTCCACTATCAATATCCAGACACCAGTTGATGTCGATCCTGACAGACATGCAAACTCATCTTCCAATCTGACAGATAATTCTGAGGCTTCTTGACTATCCATAATTTCCTGTGCTATTTTTCCTTCCCAACACTAAATTCACAGCTGCAAAATACACGTCCTTCTCTGCATGGAAACTGCTGCGCTGCTCCCTCTGCTTCTGACAATTCTCGATCCAAAATTTTTTATTCTCTGTCGACTCACTCAGAGAATTGATTTTCCACGAAAATTTCCCACCTAGCGAATGGACTGTGCAACCTCTTTGGGGTTTTGAATTGCTACCTATGCAGTGCTTTCGAAATTCTTCTTCTGTTTGCAACTGAGCTCTTCCTGCTTTACCAGTGCTATGATACCATGTGAAAATTCGTTATGTTGAATTTTACAGCCAACTGATATTATTTCTTCTATTTGTTAAATTGATTAAACAAATTATTTGTAGTTTTCTACGGAAGTATTGAAACATATACATTGCAGCCTACACAAATAAAATTCCGCGGAAAATATATGCAAGGAAAAATACTAGCACATATATAACAACAATAACATAGTTATTTTCGGCCAATCGTCCCCGGAAAAACCCAATGTGGGAAAACGCGTGCAAAAGATGAGGGTTTCTTTTATTAATCTTCAACAATTATTTTTGTACAAGATAGAGATAGCGAAAATAGATGAAGAATCACTAAGAGAAATTTACTGATGAGTTTCTCATACTCCACAACGATTTTTTGACCCGAAGAGGATCTTCTACCCTTTCACCATCCTCACTGCGTCACCCCTTACGCAGTAACTGCATAATACCTGCGTCACTCCTCTGCGTTAATGAACTGCATGCCTCCTCTCTGCTGCCCCTTCTAGATTTGTCCTGCACTCTCAAACTATTGCTGATGCCCTCTCTCTCCCACCTGCAACTCAGTCTGACTCTATTTTCTATTGCTGAACTTTAGCCACCGAGAAAATCGATCTGCTTGAGCAACTGAGTATCTTCCCTGGTGTGTTCTCCATCTTCCCATCAACTTCTTATAATCTTCTGTTTGAGCATTAACAACCAAGATTAAAACGTAGTCGATGGTCCAGATTAATTCCCTGTCGATCTGTTGAGTTTCTAGATGATTCTCACCATATCTCAATTAATTCTGATTAATTAACCATATCCCTTAAGTTTAGACTTGGGAAATAATTAAAAAATTGGTTAATAATCTAATTGAGACACTTTTGGGTGGAATTTCCTAAAACAATTTTCGAGTTTTGGAGAATGCATTGATTCTGGCCTCTCCACAAAGTTTCGTGGCTACAACACATCCAATGCTACAAAAACTAACATAAGCATCTTGAATGATTGATGACTACTACTGATAATTGTTAAAGTATTCTTTAAGTGCTTCATTCATTTGTTATTGTCATCTTGTCACCTCATAACAATGTGAGAAAGTGGCTTAATTTGTCATATTGAAGCATTTAATTTATTTGATGAGATCTAATTGACTCTAATAAGCATCTTGAATAATTGATGATTGTTACGGATAATTGTTAAAAGTATTCTTTAAGTGCTTCATTCATTTGCTATTGTGATCTTGTAATATTATAACAATGTGAACAAGGGGATAAATTTTTCATATTGAAGCATTTAATTTATTTGTAATCTCATTGAAGCAATCGCTCACATTTTGCACCTTAATTCTAGGTTAGAAGTGCATCTCTAAAAAATCTACCTCCAAGCATAAGCTTGGTCGAAAGAAAGATAGCACCAACTTCCTCACACATTTTGAGAAGTCTTGGTCCTCATTCGTAGTTAACATAGGTGACCTTGCAGTGCTCTCGTGGGTAATCCCTTGTAAAAACCAAGGAACCTAGGTGGTTAGAACCCCACGGGAGGTATTGTTAATGAGGCCATAACAATATAGTAAGTGGTTATGACCATATTGTTATTGTGAAGCAAAATGTGCAAACCAAATTGATACCTCTGTGATTTAAAGCTTATAGTGGAACATTGGCCTTGTCAGTCGACGTCATTATTGGGTGAGTAAAATAATTTACCATGATAAATTTACAAGGACGTTGCTAACAATGAAAATTGCTAGCCCTGGTTGGGTTATGATGCATACTGGTGATATTTTACTCGGTAATATATATATATATATATATATATATATATATATATAACAACTAATAGCATTGTAATGAAGACAACAATGGTATTCAAGCCAACTAATAGCATTGTGATGAAGACAGAAATGGTATCCTTGAATATTGACAAGTAAAACTAATGATTGTGATGATCATGGATGTAGGTCAAACCAGACGAAGTGATCCTGGTTGAACCTCAGTGCATTCTCAATCAAAGCAGGAAACTTGCTACATAAGCAAGTGATTGCCTCGTTTGGAAAGATCTAGCCAGAGGAGGCTACCTGAAAAGTTGAGGATTATATATGCGAGGTGTATTCTGGATTATTGAATATTCAGAAAACACCTAGGGTGGTATTTCGATCGGGGGGAGGGGAGAAAAACTATGGGACCAGGTAAAGGCCTAAGATGGATAGAAAAATATAAATGTTATTTTATTTCATTGAATAAAGAATATAAGCTATGGCAAGCCATTAATCTGATAATGAGATCTAAGACAATTAATAAGGTGTTACAAACTCATGTGCTTGGATGTGCCTATGTTATTTTATGCAATGGATCGATAAGATTGCGAAATACACAAACAATGAATCAGTAAATAAAAACATAATAGACAACACATAACACAACAAATTTAATGAGGAGTTCACCCAATACTTATGGGCTACATCTCCTGGTCCAACCTTCAGTGATGGCCTCTCTATTATGTCTTCAAGCAGAGTTTTACAACAGTATGAGCTCAATTTGAGACTCAATACACAACAGATACAACAACAAGGATTTGCTTGAACCCCTAAAGCCTCTCTTAGTAGACAGACTCTCTCAATCACTCTTTGTCACTGTCTTAGCTCTATCTCGGCACTGCCTGCCTCTGTCTTCTATTTTCTATGGCTTTAAAGCCAAATTGTGCTGCCTGTTCGTTTTGGCTTCTCAGCTTTCTGTCTCCCCAACCTCTGTTCGCTCAGATCCCTTTTTATGCGATAGCAATCATTGCTAAACGTTTCCAAGGATGGTGGCCACCTGTATTGTAATGGAATGGGTCATCGGGCCCTTGAAATCCTTCGAAATCCCAAACGCGGTCGTTTTTTGTTAACATAGGAAAACACATTCAAAACTGTGAAATTCCGCCAAAACACTGTTCATTTTGGACTTCAAAAGTCCTTAAATCCAGTCTATTTTCCTATCGGGTTTGCCCTCCATTGCTATCGCAAGTCGCTTCGGCGTTGTTTCCCAGGTTTCCTTTCGTATTTTGAAATATGTTAAAAACACTAAAATTCTTGGAAAAATGGCTTTGGCGGATCTGAAATATTATATATTTTCATTCCTGAACCCCTTCAGGTCCGGGTCTTATCACATCGGCGCTTGTCTCTTTAAATTTCGTTAAATAACAAAATATGCGGAAATACATTAACAAATGCCTTTCGGCGGATCTCAAATCTATGCAACAATGTTTATATTCGTTATCGGGTCCGGATGATCGCATCGCATATATATACGTGCATAGGTCCTGCTCCATGGTGTTGCTCCGATGCGATATCGCGATGCAATTGATCGCAATCGCATATCTTGATAACCCCGGAATGTTGTAAGCGCTCTATTGTGTTTTTTGATAGCGATCTGGCAATGCGATGTGGGCCATCGATCTGCGCGCTTGATCGACGGTCCTAGTTGACTCTGTCGGTTCGTCGCAAGTTTTATATGGTCTGCGCCAATATCCGCCAATTCTGATTTGTCGATCAAATCTGGACCGTTGATTGGCTAGATCTAAGGGCTACTGTGCATTCACTGTTCAGACCTACCATACTCTGTTTCTCACTGTTTTCATGCGTTTTTGGCCTCCTGATAGTGTTTTCCCGCCATTCTAAGGGCTCTTTTCATGCGATTGCTTTGATTTTTGGCATGATTTTAAGAGATTTTGAAGAGTTGGAGAGCATTCTAGGATCCATCTGGATCACGCCTTTCCACTGAAAAAGGCTTTTGGACCACCAAAAGTTGGTTTTCAAGCATTGCTTAAGTGAGGATATAGTTGCCTCACTTGCCCAATCTCCATCCATTTTGCACTGTTGGGTTTTGAACCTTTGAGCTTGATCCTAAGGTACTCAACATCCCCTCTGCATGTGGTTCGCACCTTCTTATCCAGAACTGTATCTTCCTGCAACTCATTGAGATATTCAGGCAACAGATCATCAATGGAAGGAAATTGACTTTGCTCTTCGGGATCTTCAATTAATGAAGGTTCAAATAGCCTTAAGTTTTCTGCATTTACCACTGAATAGATGTGCATTTATGTTAGCAGATCAAGGCGGAAATTGTTCTCACCAATTTTCTCAAGTACCTTAAAAGGTCCATACCTTATTGCCTTCGCGTTTTTCCTTCACCTTGCATTTTTTCCTTGCTGATATATAGCTAGACTTGATCACCAACTTGGAAGTTGTGCTCCACTCGATGCTTATCATGCCTTGCCTTGTAGTTGGCTTGGCTCTTTTCCAGATGTTCTTGCACTGCCTGGTGATTTTCTTGGATTTGTTCAATGAACCTGGTTGCTTTATCTGCATCATTGTGTCCATCAACCGCTATGTCTTTTTCAAAGACAAAATCCAAGGGATACCTTGGTATAAAACCAAAACAAGTCTCAAAAGGAGATCTCTGTGTAGAAGAATGTTTAGCACGGTTGTAAGCATGTTACACATAATATAAATGTTCATCCCAAAGCTTGGGATGCTTGTTGCAATAACCCCTGAGCAACTGGATAACTGTCTTGTTGACCACCTCTGTTTTGCCATTTGTTTGTGGATGAAAGGCTATGCTCTTCTTCAGTCTGGTGTCCATCAATTCTCACAGACTTGACCAAAACTTCCCAACAAATCGGGAATCTCGATTAGATACTATGGAAGTGGGTAACCCAAAACGCATCTAGACATGTTGAAAGAACAATTTCGTTGTTTGATCAGCTGTAATTTGCTTATTACAAGGTATTAAAATACACATTTTGCTGAACCTGTCCACAATAAAATATAAATAGTCATGTCCCTTTCTAGATTTTGGCAATCCCCCAACAAAGTCCATGGAAACACATTCCCAAGGATGGGAAGGAACTGTTAGTGGAGTGTACAAGCCTAGTTTTCTATTGCTAGGCTTACTTTTAGCACACATGGTAGATCCCTTAACATATCTAGAAATTGTTTCATGCATTTTTGGCTAATAGCAGTATCTTTGCAGCTGTGCAACTGTTTTACTTACACCAAAATGACCTGATACCAAAAAAGTATGTGCTTCCCTAATTATGTTGACTCTTTCAGTTTGTGGAATGCATAGCTTTCCCAAATGATACAACAATTGGTCCTTAACATAGTAGTCTAATTCTTCTACTTTTTTGCCATGACATAAAGTTGCATATACATCTTTAAAATCTATATCTTGAGCATATTGTTCAATGTAGCTTTCATACATTATTGAGTTATGCTTAAGTATAGTTGATGCATTTATAAGTGGTCTAGACAACATATCTGCAACTTTATTGTGTATGCCCTTCTTATATCTGATGACCAGATGAAATTGCTGTAGGAAACCCATCCACCTATAGTGTCTTCATCGCTGTAATTTAGTTTGTGAGTGCAAATAATGAAGTGGCTAATGATCAATATGTATAACTGTTTCTTTGCCCAGTAATTAATGTTTCCACTTTTTTACACTCTGTACTAATGCATACAATTCTTTATGATATGTGGGATAATTAACTACTGTAGAATTAAATGTCTCAGAATGGTAGCATATGGGTTTATCATGTTGCATCAACACTACGCCCATTACATAGTCACTGGCATTTGTTTCGATCTCAAATGGTCTTTAAAGATCTGGCAATGCTAGTACTTGTGTTGTACTAATTTTTTCTTTCGAGGTGTCGAAGGCTTTCTGCTGTTTGCCTCCTCACTGAAACACCTTGTTCAATCCTGTCAAAGCATGTAAGGGAGCTGCAATTAAAGAAAAGCTAGCAATAAACTTTTTCCAATATTGTGTTTCTCTTAGGAAGCTTCCAACTTCTGTAGCAGATTTGGGTTTAGGCCAGTTTACAATGACTGAAACCTTAGAGGGATCTATCTTCAATTCACCACCACCTACAATATGACCCAAATAATTTAAAGATGTTTTGCCAAATTCACACTTTGATAATTTAACATAGAGATTTTCTTTTTTTCAAAGTATCTAGAGTTTGCTTTACATGCTTCAAATGTTCTTCCCATGTTTTATTGAAAACAGGAATGTCGTCTAAATATACAATTACAAAATCATCAATAAAATCCTGAGTACATCATTCATAACTCTCATGAAAGTGGCAGGAGCATTAGTTAAGCCAAAAGGCATAACTAGCCATTCATACAACCCTTGCTTTGTCTTGAAAGCAGTCTTCCATGCATCTTGCTCTGCTACTTTGACCTGATCGTAACCACTATGCAAGTCCAACTTGGAAAAGTAAACAACTTTTTTCCACTGATCCAATAGATCATCAATGTGAGGAAGGGGATAACGATTTTTTATCGTTATTTTATTCAGTGCTCGGTAATCAATGCACATCCCCCACGAAACATCTTTCTTTCTCACCAACATGATTGGAGATGCGCATTGTGATGTGCTTGATATTATGAACCCTTTTTCGAGCAACGCCTGTACCCAATGTTGCACTAATCGTTATCGGGATTAATTCGACGCCGGGAAAAAATCGGAAAAAATCGTAAAAATCGAGAAAAAATTGGTAATAATCGGGAAAAAATTGTAACATACAAAAATATTCGTTTTTTTTTCAAATTTTTTCATATCTAAACCATCTACAACATAAAATAAATACATTGACACATAAATATGATAAAATAACTAATATATAAGATGTTTAATATCATTTGTAGTGCTACTTCTCACATAACAATGAATCATGTCTTGAATAGTAAGTCCTGACTCCTGAATCCCAACTCAGCCTCAAAATATCAACAAAAAATATAATAATGTATCTCATGAGCCATATCATGAGTCATAATGTCATATACAATGAAATCCAAATAACTAAAGTCTAATACTATTGATTTCCTATACCCCTCTTGCGAGAAAATGCCATAGCTTTCCCTTTCCCTCTAGATGTAGATGTTGGTGGAGTTGGCAGTGGAGTTGGCAGTGGACTCTATTGTGCTCTAGAAGTTGAAGAACTAGGAGCTATGGGAGGTAGACCATGTCCTCTACTAGTGGAAGGGGTAGCCTAAGCAAGTGGTGTCACCTCCTGCTCCTGTTGCTCCACCTCCTCCTCCTCCTCTTCCCCCTCCACTACCTCCTGCACTAACCAATCATCACCAGACTCATGAGAGGCCTCTTGGCCTCAACCCTCCATGCAGCAGTGGTGTCAATCCCATCCAATGATATGGCCTCCATATCAGGTTTTCTTTCAAGTTGCCTCACGCACAATCGAATATTGTAGTAGACGTAGACCATGTCATTAAGTCGCTCGAACTCCAACCTGTACAAAGATCATGAAATAATAATTATAAAAAAATATTGTTTAATGCATTCAAAAAATTATTTGGAAATTTGCAATATTTTAAATTTTTAAATGTTAACCTGTTGCGCTTTTTGTTGTGTATTTTTTCAAATACACTCTTGTTGTGTTCACATCCTGAGGAGCTACACATTTGGTTGAGGATTCGAATGGCAAGCTTTTGCAAAAGGGGTACCCAGGCGCCATACATTCTCCACCATGCATCTACAACAAAATTACAAATAAAATTTTAAATAAACATAAGAAAAAAAATGGAATTTGAAGAGATAATGAAATTTGAAACAAACTAAAAAATACCTGGTATTTTAATCGTCTTATTAGTCACAACCATGTCAAAGCCAAATGTGCCACCTGCCATCTGATATGTCTCAATCTCTTTAGAGATTTCTGTACGTTCTGCTGGAGATCGCACTGTCCTCTTAACACAGGTTAAGAATCCATCCATGATCTCAACATCAAATACGAACCAACATGCGTAAAAAAATGCGGGGTTCAAGTAGATCCTTGTAGCATGAATGGGACGATAAGGTGTGTTGTTCCATCGTTCATAAATCACTTCCCATAGGAGGAGTTGTCTCTGAAACCCCTCATCTCCTTTATCATCATAGTAGGCCCGAATGGATTTTTTCGCCCTGTCCATGACCTCGTACAAATAGTCCATTGTGGGCTTTTCACTGTCAACTAATCAAAGAACCTTTACCAAAGGTTTAGTAATGGTGCACAACTCTTGCACTCCCACCCAAAAGTCTTATTGGTATGAAACTAGTCTGCATATGGCCCCTCCCTCTAGTTTGTGGCTCATTGTCAAAGCATGCCACTCTTCTGAAAGAAATATTCTCTTCACATCCCACATAAAATTCAAGAGGGATTGAAGAGATATGAAACTGGTGGCAAACTGTGTAATGGCGGGGCGCACCAACTCTTTGTTGTTGGTGAATTTTCTCATCAAGCTAAGCACATATGTATGATTATATATAAATTTTGTAATGCTTTTTGATGACTCAACAATATCTTTGACAAAGAAAATTTTTCCTATGTCCTCCAACATCAAATCAATACAATGTGCAACACAGGTGTCCGAAATAAAGTAGGATGCCTTTCCATAAGCATCCTGCCAACAACAACATAATTTGCAGCATTGTCCGTTATGACTTGGAGAACATGCTCTGCACCCACCTCTAAAATAAACATATCCAGCAAATCACATAAAGTTTTTGCATCTTTGATATGTGCAGATGCATCAACAGATTTGATAAACATAATTATCTTGGGACAACTAACCAAGAAGTTTACAAGGGTTCTCCCCTTTTGGTCAATCCAACCATCTGACATCACAGCGCATCCTGTTTGTGCCCATGATTCCCTAAAATCCTCCAATCTTTTGTTGCAGTCAAGCTTTTCATTTTGAAGAATCCGACCTCTAATGTCATGATAAGAAGGGATTTTGTACCTTGGGCCAATAGTTGCAATAACATCAACAACATGATGGAAAAATGGATTAATCCTTACAATGCTGAAAGGAATATCACTCCAAAGGAGAAATTTGGCCAACAACTTGTCAACTTGTTCTTTCTCAGGTTTTTTAAGCATTGAAGTGATAGATGGCTATGAACCAGGTGTGGTTCGAGGAACAAAGAATGATGAGGCAGCTACCGGGTTGGCTGATGCTGTAGTAGAACCACTGTCACTTCCTTGGTCAACTGACTTTGTTAGTTGCTTCTTCATTTCTGTTTTGGCCTCTCTACTGTGGTTTAAATTTTCCAATGATCTCATGGCTTTTCAGATGATTTCAGGATTTGTGTTTGTGCAAGGCCCTACATGAAATCCAGGGATTTGTGCAAGGTGATACTTCAATCTGTAAACCCCCCAGACATATGGTGCCCACACAACTTGCAAGACATGTTCATTCTATCAATCACTCCATCACAGTCACCAAATTCTCACAGAGGGTCCAATTTCCTAGGCATGTTTGACTTTGAATTTTAAACTTTGAATTTGAAGTTGAAAACTTGAATGGTGATTCGGTGAACCTATGGCAAAATAAGGATTACAATTTACACGCTACAAAATTACAATTTACATTGTACAAAAACTAAAAAAAATTATATACAATTTAAGAAATTTTAAGTTTTAACAAACAAAATGAAAAATCAAATGACATTGGACAAATGTAAAAAACCCCATCAAGATTCAAATCAATTCAAAAATATTTGATAACCCATTGAATTCTTTTGATAAACAATGGGTTATCTAGATTCCAAACCTAACCAAAAACATAGAAAAAAACCAAAACAAAGTTACAAAACACAAAACGTTGGTGCGCATACCGGTTTTATGGAGAAAATCCGTGTCCTTCTTAACTCACACTTTGTTTTTTTCTTTCAGTTAGTGGATTCAGTTCTCAGATGACCAAAATCTCACTCCAAAACTCCAAACCCCCGTCGCGCACTTGTTTGCTGTCCAAATGAGAAAAAAAAATCATGTTTTTTAGTTATAAATCGTGTTATCCGCAAGGGGCACGATTTTTTCATAAAAAGCGGCAAATTTTTTTTTTTGTTTAATTTCGTTTTAATCGGCCGATTATGTTGCGAATTTAAAAAAAATTGCGATTTTATGATTTTATCGCGATTAGTGCAACACTGCTTGTACCTGCTTCTTGATCTCTGCATTCTCTAAAGAGGATAACTTGTACATTTTGATGTTAGGCAATGGAGCGTCTTGGTGCAAATTAATATCAGTGTTGCATTAATCGCCAAAGAATCACGATAATATCATTTTATCGCGGTTTTTTCAAAACAAAGATAAAATCGGGCGATACAATTCTGGGTTTTTTCAATGTTGCATTAATTGTTATTGGGATAATATCGATGCAAGGAAAAAATTGGAAAAAATCGTAATAATCGGGAAAAAACCGTTTGGTACAAAAATATTCATTTTTTAATATCTAAACTATCTACAACACAAAATAAATACATTGACACATAAATATGATAAAAGAACTAATATATAAGTTGTTTAATATCATTTCTAGTGCTAAGATCACACATAACAGTGAATCATGTCCTGAATAGTAAGTCCTGTCTCTTGAGTCCCAACTCAACCTCAAAATATCAACAAAAAAATATAATAATGTATCTCATGAGTCATAATTTCATATACAATAAAATTAACAAAACAACTAAAGTCTAATACTATTGATTTCCTCTGCCCCTCTTGCAAGAAAATGCCACATCTTTCCCTTTCCCTCTAGATGTAGATGCTGGTGTTGGTGGAGTTGGCAGTGAAGTCTGTTGTGCTTTAGAAGATGAAGAACTAGAAGTAGGAGCTATAGGAGGTAGACCACGTCCTCTACTGGTGGCAGGGGTAGCCCAGGTAGGTGGTGTCACCTCCTCCTCCTCCTCCTCTCCCTCCACTACATCCTGCACTAACCAATCATCAACAGACTCCATGAGAGGCCTCTCGGCCTCAACCCTCCATGCAGTAGTGGTGTCAATCCCATCTAATAAGATGGCTTCCATATTAGGTTTCCTATCAATTTGCCTCACCCACAATCGAAGATTGTAGTAGACGTAGACCATGTCATTAAGTCGTTGGGACTCCAACCTATACAAAGATCATGAAATAATAATTAATAATTATAAAAAAATATTGTTTAATGAATTCGAAAATTTATTTGGAAATATGCAATATTTTAAATATTTAAGTGTTACCCTGTTGCGCTTCTTGTTGTGTATTTTCTCAAATACATTCCAGTTGTCCTCACATCCTAAGGAGCTACATGTTTGGCTAAGGATTCGAATGGCAAGCTTTTGCAGAAGGGGTACCCTGGCACCATACATTCTCCACCATGCATCTACAACAAAATTACAATTTTTTTTTTAATTAAACATAAGAAAAAAATGGAATTTGAAGAGACAATGAAATTTGAAACAAAGTTACAAAGTAAAAAATATCTGGCATTTTAATTGTTCTATTAATTACAGCCATGTCAAAGCCAAATGTGCCACCTGCCATCCTATATGTCTCAATTTCTTTAGAGATTTTTGTACGTTCTGCGGGAAATTGCAACATCTTCTAGACACAGGATAAGAATTCATCCATGATCTCAGCATCAAATACAGACCCACATGCGTAAGAAAATGCGGGGTTCAGTTAAAGCCTAACAGCATGAATGAGACGATGGAGTGTGTTGTTCCATCGCTAATCAATCACTCCCCATAGGAGGAGTTGTCTCTGAAACCCCTGATCTCCCTTATCATCATAGCAGGCCCGAATGGCTTCTTTGGCCCGGTCCATGGTCTCATACAAATAGCCTATTGCGAGCTTCTCACCATCAACTAACAAAGGTTCAGTAACGGCGTACACTGCTCCCTCTTAGAAGTTTTCTTGGTATGAAACTAGTCTGCATACGGCCTCTTCATCTGGTTTGCGGCTCATTGGGCAAAGCACACCACTCCTCTGAAGGAAACATTCTCTTCACATCCCACATAGAATTCAAATGGGATTGAAGAGATATGAAACTAGTGGCAAGCCGTGTAATGGCAGGGCACACTAACTCTTTGTTGTTGGTGAATCTTCTCATCAAGCTAAGCACATATGTATGGTTATATATAAATTTTGTAATGCTTTTGGATGATTCAACAATATCTTTGACAAAGGGAATTTTCCTTATGTCCTCCAACATCAAATCAATACAGTGTGCAGCACAAGGTGTCCAAAATAAAGTAGGATCCCTGTGCATAAGCATACTGCCAACAGCAACATAATTTGCAGCATTGTCCATTATGACTTGGACAACATTTTCTGCACCCACGTCCAAAATAAACACATCTAGCAAATCACACAAAGTTCTTGCATCTTTGATTTGTGTAGATGCATCAACAGATTTGATAAACACAGTCCCCTTGGGACAAGTAATCAAGAAGTTTATAAGGGTTTTTTCCTTTTGGTCAGTCCAACTATCTGACATAAAAGTGCATCCTGTTTGTGCCCATGATGCCCTAAAATCTTCCAAGCTTTGGGTGCAGTCAAGCTTTTCATTTTGAAGAATCCGGCCTCTGAAATCATGATAAAGGGATTTTGTACCTTGGGCCAACAGTTGCAATAGCATCAATAGTAGGTTGGAAAAATGGATTATTCCTTGCAACGCCGAAAGGAATATCACTCCAAAAGAGAAATTTTGCCAGCAACTTGTCAGCTTATTCTTTCTCAGTTCTTTTTAGCATTGAACTGATAGATGGATGTGAACCAGGTGTTGTTCGAGGAACAAAAAATGATGTGGTAGCTACCAGAGTGGTTGATGCTGCAGTAGAACCAGTGCCACTTGCTTGTTCAACTGAATTTTTTAGTTGCCTCTTCACTTCTTCTTTGGCCTCTCTATTCTGGTCTAAAGCTTCCAATGCTTTCATGACTCTTTGGATGAGTTCAGGATTTGTATTTTTGCAAGGCCTTACATCAAATTATGGTATTTTTGCAAGGTGATACTTCAATCTGTACATCCCCTCGGACATATGGTACCCACACAACTTGCAAGTCAAGTTTAGTCTATCATTCGGAGCATTAGGTTCAACATATTCCCATAAAGGATCCAATTTTCTTGGCATGTTTGATTTTGAGCTTTGAAGTTGAAAACTTGAATGGTGTTTCGGTGAAGTTGTGAACTTATGGGAAAATAAGGATTACAATTTAGTATTTACAAGTTACAAACTTACAATTTAGTATTTTAATTTTTACATTGTACAAAAACTAAAAAAAAATTACATACAATTTAAGAAATCCCATTCCAAACCCAACCAAAAAAACTAAAAAAACAATACATTGGACAAATGTCAAAAACCCTATTCCAACCCCAACCGAAAAAGCAAAAATAAAATTACATTGGACAAATGTCAAAAACTCCATTCCAAACCTAACAAAAAACATTGAAAAAGAACAAAAACAAAGTTTCAAAGCTATGAAAACAAAAATAAATTGGTGCCCATACCGTTTTTATGGAGATAATCGGTCTCCTCCTTAGCACACTCTTTGATTTTCTCCTCCACGCAGTTGATTTAGCTTGAAAATGGCAAAATCTTCAAGCATCTCCAACACTCCAAGTCTCCACAACCCTTCACGCGCTCTGCTTTCCAAATGAAATAAAAGAAATTCGTTTTTTTCCTTCTAAAACCGCGATGCCCCGACCCTTCGCGATAATTACCGCGAAAGTCGCGATTTTTTCGGTAATTATCACGTATAAAAAAATGCAAGTACTACTCGCGATTTTCTCGTTTTCATGAAAAACTTGCAATTAAACGATAATATCGCGATTTTAACAACACTGGTTTTTTTTTTAAATGCTTTTTATAGCCGATTTTTTTTCGAAAAATCGCGATTTTTATCCAAAAAATCGCGGAACTGTTGGGAAACATGTGTTTTAAAGGGAAAAACACGATTTAATTTGTCATTTGGACAACAGACAGACGCGCGACTGGGTTTTGGAGACTTGGAGACTTGGTAATTTTGGAGCTGAATCAACTAACTGGAGGAAAAAATGAAGTGTGAGCTAAGGAGGAGACACAGTTTCTCCATAAAACCGGTAAGGGCACCAATGTTTTGTGTTTTCACTGTTTTGTAACTTCGTTTTTGTTTTTTTTTCTATGTTTTTGTTTTTGTTTGGGTTTGAAATGGGGTTTTTAATATTTGTACAATGTAATTTTTTTTTAGTTTTTCTGGTTGGTTTTGAAATAGGGTTTTTGACTTTTGTTCAATGTATTTTTTTTTTTAGTTTTTTTGGTTAGGTTTGGAATGGGGTTTCTTAAGTTGTATGTAATTTTTTTTTAGTTTTTGTACAATGTAAATAGTAAAGTATTGAATTCTAAGTTTGTAACTTGTAAATTGTAATCCTTATTTGCCATAGGTTCACCGAAACACCATGCAAGTTTGCAACTTCAAAGCTCAAAATCAAACACAAGGAAATTGGATCCTTTCTGGGAATTTGGTGAACCTGATGCTCTAAATGATAGACTAAGCTTGACTTGCAAGTTGTGTAGGCAACATATGTCTGGGGGGTGTAGAGATTGAAGTATCACTTTGCACAAATCCCTGGATTTGATGTAGGGCCTGGCACAGAGACAAATCTTAAAAATCATCCAAAGAACCATGAAAGCATTGGAAACTTTAGACCACACTAGAGAGGTTAAAGGAAAAATGAAGAGACAACTAAAAAAGTCAGCTGAACAAGGAAGTGCCAGTGGTTCTACTATAGCATAAACCAACCCGGTCGCTGCCTCATCATTTTTTGTTCTTCAAACCACACCTGGTTCACAACGATCTATCAGTGTAATGCTTAAAAAAACTGAAAAAGAACAAGCTGACAAGTTGCTGGCCAAATTTCTTTTTTGGAGTGATATTACTTTCAGCATTGTAAGGAATAATACATTTTTACAGCCTACTATTGATGCTATTGCAATTGCTAGCTTAGGGTACAAAATCCCTTCTTATCATGACATTAGAGGCCGGATTCTTCAAAATGAAAAGTTTAACTTCACCGAAATATTGGAGGATTTTAGGGAATCATGGATACAAACAGAATGTACTGTGATGTCAAATGGTTGGATTGACCAAAAGGGGAGAACCCTTATAAACTTCTTGGTTAGTTGTTCCAAGGGGACTATGTTTATCAAATCTGTTGATGCATCTGCACAAATCAAAGATGCAAGAACTTTATGTGATTTGTTGGATGAGTTTATTTTGGAGGTGGGTGCAGAAAATGTTGTCCAAGTCATAACGGACAATACTGCAAATTATGTTGCTGCTTGCAGGTTGCTTATGGATAGGTATCCTACTTTATTTTGGACACCTTGTGTTGCACACTGTATTGATTTGATGTTGGAGGACATAGGGAAAATTTCCTTTGTCAAAGATATTGTTGAGTCATCCAAAAACATTACAAAATTTATATATAATCATACATCTGTGTTTAACTTGATGAGAAGATTCACCAACAAAAAAGAGTTGGTGCGCCCCGCCATTACATGGTTTGCCACTAGTTTCATATCTCTTCAATCCCTCTTGAATTCTATATGGGATGTGAAGAGAATGTTTCTTTTAGAGGAGTGGCATGCTTTGACAATGAGCAACAAACTAGAGGGAGATGTCGTATGCAGAGTAGTTTCATACCAGGAAGACTTCTGGGTCGGAGTGCAGGAGGTGTGCGCCGTTACTGAACCTTTGGTAAAGTTTCTTTGATTAATTGATGGTGAGAAGCCCGCAATGGATTATATGTATGTGGCCATGGACAGGGTGAAAGAATCCATTCGGGCCTACTATGATGATAAGGGAGATGAGGGGTTTCGGAGACAACTCCTCCTACGGGGAGTGATTAATGAACGATGGAACAACACACTCCATCGTACCATTCATGCTGCTGGGATTTTCCTGAACCTTGCATTTTCTCACGCATGTGGGTTTTTATTTGATGTTGAGATCACAGATGAATTCTTAACCTGTGTTCAGAGGATGGTGTGATCTCCAGCAGAACGTACAAAAATCTCTAAAGAAATTGAGACATATAGGATGACAGGTGGCACATTTGGCTTTCACATGGCTGTGATTGATAGATCGATTAAAATACCAGGTATTTTTTAGTTTGTTTCAAATTTCATTCTCTTCAAATTTCATTTTTTTCTTATGTTTCTTTAAAATTTTATTTGTAATTTTGTTGTAGATGTATGGTGGAGAATGTATGGATGCTAGTGTACCCCTTCTGCAAAAGCTTGCCATTCAAATCCTTAGCCAAAGATGTAGCTTCTCATGATGTGAGCACAACTGGAGTGTATTTGAAAAAATACACAACAAGAAGCGCAACAGGTTAACACTTAGAAGTTTAAAATATTGCAAATTTCCAAATAATTATTTGAATTCATTAAAAAATATATTTTTTATAATTATTATTTCATGATCTTTGTATAGGTTGGAGCCCCAACAAATTAATGACATGGTCTACGTCTACTACAATCTTCGATTGTGGGTGAGGCAACTTGAGAGTACACCTGATATGGAGGCCATCTCATTGGATGGGATTGACAACACTGCTGCATGGAGGGTTGAGGCCGAGAGGCCTGTCATTGAGTTTGGTGATGATTGGTTAGTGCAGGAGGTAGTGGAAGGGGAGAAGGAGGAGGTGACACCACCTGCCTGGGCTACCCTTGCCACCAGTAGAGGACATGGTCTACCTCTTATAGCTCCTAGTTCTTTAGCTTCTAGAGCACAACAGAGTCCGTTGCCAACTCCACCAGCATCTACATCTAAAGAGAAAGGGAAAGCTATGGCATTTTTCGCAAGAGGGGTAGAGGAAATCAATAGTATTAGACTTTAGTTATTTTTTTCATTTCATTGTATACGACATTATGACTTATGAGATACATTATTATATTTTTTGTTGATATTTTGAGGCCGAGTTGAGACTCACGAGTCAGGACTTACTATTTAGGACATGATTCACTGTTATGTGTGATGTAGCACTAAAAATGATATTAAACATCTTATATATTAGTTCTTTTATCATATTTATGTGTCAATGTATTTATTTTATGTTGTAGATGGTTTAGATATTAAAAAATTGAAAAAAATGAATATTTTTGTATGTTACGATTTTTTCCTATTTATTACTGATTTTTTTCAAAATATTACGATTTTTTTCCGATTTTTTCTCCATGCCGAAATTATCCCGATAACAATTAGTGCAAAATTGATTAATATAATGTACAATTTCCCTTTTGGGTGGCAAACCTTTAGGTTCTTTAAATAGGAGATCATATTCTGAAACAACTTTTTCTAAATCAGCTTGTTGTTTAGCATCACAGCCTTCAAATACATTGATTTTATCAGGTTTCTTTTCCTTTACAACCATCAGTGAAAATTGCTTGCATGAATTTACAATTCTTTTCATCTGCCTTGAGTTTATGAGAGTATAATTATTCTTGAGTTTATGAGCTCTTACAATATATTCAATTCCATCTTTAACGAGTTGATACTTATTTTTAGCTCTATAAAAAATGGCTTTTCTATCATACAAGTAAGGACTTCATAGAACAATTCTACATATATCCAAGGGAACAATATCTAACTCAACCTCATTTACAAATGCTGACCCAAAAAAAATCCTAAGTTTACATTGTCTAGTCACTTGTAGCTTTGCTTTATCACATACCCAACTTAATGGATATGGCTTCTTGTGAGGTGTGGTTAGTAGTCCCAATTTCTTTACAATTGCTTCAGACATCAAGTTTACTTGTGAGCCACTATCAAATAAAGTATCAACTTTCTGATGCTTGGAAATAACTCTAATATGAAAAAGCTCATGTCTTTTCCTTTCATTTTCTTCACTATCAATAGTTTGTGCATAATTATTAGTAGATGCTTCAGAATTTTTACACTTTATACATGTGGCTGTGATGGTTTTTTCATCACCTGAGTTTGACCCCAAATTTTTTTGAATAGTAGCAACAACTTTCTTCTTATTGCCATCGAACTTCTTGGGTTTCAGCTCTGGATGAAAAGACCAACAATGTTCATTATCATGCCCATCCTTCTTGCGGTGAGTGCATGAAGGTTTGGCTTTCTGTATAGCATTTGCTTTCCTCTCTTTCCATTTCTGCTTCCTCTTTTCCTTATTCTTTCTTGCAGTGGTTTTTGATGATCCCCCAATCTCTGGGTTCACATTCTTGCCTCTAGCCTCTAGATGTGTAGCCTGAACAGATATCTCATCTATGCTAGTAGGGTTAAACATGAGAATGGTGTGCCTCAAATAACTATGCAGACCACCTATATACTTCAGCAAAGTTTCAGGTGAGTCTAAAGAAATGCCTAGAACCAAAGCTATTTTTCTAAATTCCTGGGTATAGCTTTGTACACTTTGCCCTTTTAATTGGCGAAGAGTTTGCCAACTCATCATAGCTTGCTGCATATAAGCTAGTGGATAGAATTGTTTTTTAATTGCAGAAACAAATTCACTCTGGACAGAAAGAATTTTACAATGCTTCTTCAAGTCAGCTTGTGTCCTACTTTCCCACCTTGCTAAGGCAGGTCCTTGAAGGCGTAGGCTGGCCAACTAAACTTTTCTCCTGTCTGAATCAATGCTCTGCACCCAGCAATACACATCAATCTGTCTAATCCAGTTATTTAGCTTCTCTGCATTTAATTCTCCATCATATATTGGCAAATCAAATTTAACATCTAGTTTAATCAAAGATGTTTTCTTCTTTTTATTTTTAGGGCTATCAGGAGGTGTATGAAGCTTCTATCCTTTCCCTTTGTCTTCTAGGGCATCTAGAGAAGGTTTTTTAGCTCCTTTGTCTTGTTTGGAGGTGGAAGTACTTTCACCTCAACCTTTCTTGAATTCTCGATACATCTCTTCTACCATGACTTTCATGGTCATGAAACTGTCCATGAATTGAGATTCTGATTCCAATGGGATCTCTTCTGCCATGCTTCTCCTCGGATAGACTCTCCCAATTTCTGGGTTAGCCTCAACCAGTTCTCCTTCCCCTGATTTGAGCTTTGACCTAGTTAGCATTCACAAATAGTCCAGCACAAGCTTGTCTAACCTTAGCAACCTAATGCTCTGATGCTACTTGATCTGATAATGAGATCTAAGACAATTAATAAGGTATTATAGACTCATGTGCTTGGATGTGCCTATGTTATTTTATGCAATGGATCGATAAGATACACAGACAATGAAGCAATAAACAAAAGCATAATAGACAACACATAAGACCGCAAATTTAATGAGGAGTTCACGCAAAACTTATGGGCTACATTTCCTGGTCTAGCCTTCTGTGGTGGCCTCTCTATTATGTCTTCAAGCAGAGTTTTACAACAATATGAGCTCAATTTGAGATTCAATACGCAACAGATACAACAACAAGAGCTTGCTTGAACCCCTCAAGCCTCTCTGAGTACATAGACTCTCTCAATCACTCTCTGTCTCTGTCCTAGCTCTGTCTCGGCATTGCTTACCTTTGTCTTCTGTTTTTTATGGCTTTAAAGCCAAATTGTGCTAGCTGTTCGTTTCAGCTTGTCGGCTTTCTATTTCCCCGACCTGTGTCTGCTCAGATCCCTTTTTAAGCATTAGCAATCATTGCTAAATGTTTCCAAGGATGGTGGCCACTTGTACTGTAACGGAATGGGTCATCGGGCCCTTGAAATCCTTCGAAATCCCAAACGCGGTCGTTTTCTGTTAACATAGGAAAACGCATTCAAAACTGTGAAATTCCACCAAAACACTGTTCATTTCAAACTTCAAAATTCCTTAAATCTGGTCTATATTCCTGTAGGGTTCGCCCTCCACCACTATCGCAAGTCGCTTCGGCCTTGTTTCCAAGGTTTCCTTTTGTATGTTGAAATACATTAAAAACACTAAAAATCCTTGAAAAATGGCTTTGGCGGATCTGAAATATTACATATTTTCATTCCTGAACCCCTTCGGGTCTAGGTCTTATCGCATCGGCGGTGTCCCTTTAAATTTCGTTAAATAACAAAATATGTGAAAATACATTAACAAATGCCTTTCCGCAGATCTCAAATCTTGTGCAACAATGGTTATATTCGTTATCGGGTCCGGCTGATCGCATGCATATATATATGTGCATAGGTCCCGCTCTATGGTGTTGCTTCGATGCGATCGATCGCAATCACATATCGCAAGTGCTCTATTGTGTTTTCCTATGGCGATCCGATGATGCAACGTGGGCTGTCGATCTGCGCGCTTGATCGACGGTCCTAGTTGACTCTGTCGGTTGCCGTCGCAAGTTTTATATGGTCTTTGTCGATATCCACTGATTGCCACCGTCGATTGCGATTCGCCGATTAGCGCTGGACCGTTGATTGGACAGATTTGACGGCTACCGTGCATTCACTGTTCAGACCTCCGATACTCTATTTTTCATTGTTTTTGGCATTCTGATAGTGTTTTTCCGCCATTCTAAGGGCTCTTCTCATGCGATTGTTTTGATCTTTGACATGATTTTAAGAGATTTTGAAGACTTAGAGAGCATTCTAGGATTTGTTTGGATCAACGATAAACTTACGGGAAAAAGTGCTAAAAGAGAGTTTCATTCACCAGATAGTTAGAATACATTTATTCCTCTTCCAAGAGACAAATAATCTAGGTTGGCACAAGGGAGCCAAGAGGCTGAGAGGGAAGAAAATTTAAGGTGACCTTGGAGACTTGGTACTAGTGGAAGGAGGTCCAAGAGAGGAGTAGAAGCTTCAAGCTTAAGAACCAAAAACAGGATGTTGTTGAAGGTTGGCAAAACACTGCCATTTAGGGTATCCTTGAGCTTAAAGGATCCTTAAGACACGCTGTAAGTCTGAGTTCTTGCGTTGCACTGGCAAGGTTTTGATGCCTTGAACAGACTTGAGTGGTCTTTGTCAAATAATTGTTTTGGGAAGAAACTGGCTCGAGGGAGAAATGCACATGATTTCCATTCTTGATGGTTGTTACCTATCCTCAAAGGACTATGATTCAGTAAATCCTCCAAGGCTTCGAGCTACTCATTATTGTATGATGGTTTTCACTTATCTTGGGGGGCTTTCTTACTATCTGCTTTTGTTGCGATTTCCCAAAGGGTTAGGCCCCAAGCCTTCCCTTAGCTGAGCTGCAATAGTGGTTGTGTTTTACTGGGTCTATTGCCACATTTAAACGGTATACATGGTTGGATTGACATTGATAATATTAATATAGTTTATAACTCTGTTGCTTGTGAATGGAATGTACAACACATTATTTTATCCCCATAAGTTGGTTGACAGTTCCGCTGCCTTTTAATGAAATGTACAAAATTCTCTTTAATCGCTATTTTAGTTAACGACGTTTAATTAACTCTGTTGCTTGTGAATGGAATGTACAACACATTATTTTAACCCCATAAGTTGGTTGACAGTTCCACTGCCTTTTAATGAAATGTACAAAATTCTCTTTTAATCATTATTTCAGTTAATGGCGTTTAATTGCTGGTTATTACTGCTACTTAGATATTTAATATGACGAATTTACTAGCTATTTGCCATTCTATTACAAGTAGTCTGATCTTGTTTTGTTTCTTTTCCTATTTTGTAACTTTTAAAGGTTGCCCCATGCTCTAATGTTTTGGTTACACAGTTTTAAAGAATGAATTTATAGGCTCATATAACTGCTAAGATCATGGTGAAAATTTGAACCTTGTTTGCTATTGCTCGCGCCTCTTGCTCGAGATATTTCCAAAACGTTTCAGGCATCATTCATTACTTCTTATTACATCATGGAATTCATTATTACCAGGAGTTGATATTTGCTTCTAAATTATCATTCTAGTGTCTTTCTGGATTGTAAGTTAATTCCAGAACAAATGTGCTTTTCCAACCCTTGTTCTCGTCTACCCTCTGAGTTGCATTCTGAGAGTGTTTCATCCTATTCAATGCTACAAACCCTTTTTCTTCCTTTATTACATTCCATGGTAAAATCCCGATATTCGTTTTCGTTTCCCTTGCTTAGCGACTGTGACTTTGCATAGGGACGTTTCTATTCTAGGTGCAATGGCAGAACAATCTCCTCCCATCACCCAAAATGTTAACTGTCTATTTGATATTAACTGTTTTGTTTCTAATTAATATCGGTTCTCTACATGGAATTTCTGTGTTTCTAGGACTGCAACAAAATGTTGTCAATTAATAGAGTTCTTACTTATTTGGTCAGCATACAACTACCTTATTCAGAGATTGGAATTTTCTTTATTAATCAACCCTGTCAGAATGTTTTTGTTTCCCGAACATCTTCTACAAATATATATAAATTTTCATTAATATTTTCTACTTATTGCTTGAAAATAATTCCTATGATACCAACTGTAATAGATCTTTACATCACATAGGTAATTAATTAATTTATTAACGTGATAATATCAGTACTTATCTCCAATGTAGGGCAGCCAAAAGTTGGAATAAGGATGGGACTACTCCCTTCCAGCGGAATTGGCAATTACGTCCAAATTCCCCCCTAGATCCACCTCCCACACAATTTGGGTTTGCAAGCTTCACAGGTAGACCACCTTCCGAGACCTCAAGGCCCTCCTAGCCTAATCTAGAATGTCAGATTAAGTTTGATCAGATAGTTTCCACTGGCTCCAACCAACTTAAGGCAACCCTCTTCATGCTAGGATGTGCACAGTACATTTCTCTTTGTGACTCCTTGAATATGGTTCTTCATATACTCTCCCCGGGATGTACATTCTTCCTCGAACTTTCAATAGCCCATCTAGTTCAAGGGCATAGACCCCAAAGCTTGGGGGTGAGCTTGAATTTGTCGAAGCAAGAGGAAATAGTATTCATATTAATGGGAAGCTATTGATTACCTCAAACATTAGTTATATCCTCTTCCCCCTCTAGAGCATTGATGCAACCTTCAGATAGAAACTATTTTCAAAGAGTTCCTCTAACATGCGCTCATTCAAATTGACCCAAGGGTACTAGAGAGAACATATGGGGTATTTTTCTTACTGCATTGGCAACCACATTCTCTTTTCCCTTGATGCATAAAAATTGAAAAATCTTTCTAGCCCATGAATTCATTCCATTTCCTTCTTCTTCTGGCCAACCCTTGCCCTGTCCCTTCTAAGATATTTTATATCTCTGGGGCCAAGGAAAAGAAAGGAGATCACTGCCTTTAGCCCAACTGTCTGGAAGTTCAAAATTAGTTAATGAGTCCCACCTGAATACCAACTTCTCAGTTGTTTTTTTTATTACTTCAATCTAACAAATAACAATATTTGTTACCAATCTTTGTTTTTAAAACAAACAAAATTGTTTCCTTCATAATAGCAGTTAAAAGTAAATGATAGTAACTATAAAATTCACTTTTAGATCTGAGGGGTTTACATCTCCCCATCCTAGTGCGGAACATCGTCCCCGGTGTTCATTTCAGTCCTTAAAATGGATCTGGATATGGTGTTGCATGGAATCCTTATCCTCCCCCAGGTGGCAATCTCTGGGCTAAAGTGCTTCCATTGCACTTTAACTTGGGGAATGACTCGTTTCCGCAGCGTTGTTTTTCTCTCTCCGAGAATACATAGGGGTTCTACCAGAACTTCTCCGTCTGGTTCGACCTATTCATAACATGATTCATCATGAGTTTATATTTACAATAGACTAACACCAAATCAACTCACACACACACACACACACACATATATATATGAATGATTTTTGTTACCTCTATGTCCTTTCAGTTAAAGAAACGTGAAACATATTATGGATTTTCATATGACTGGGAAGTGCCAGTTGATATGCAACTGGGCCTACTGTTTCTAAAATTTGAAAGGGCCCACAAAATCAAGGAGCTAATTTTGTATAACCTTCCCATCTTAGAGTGCTTTTCCTTGGTTTAATTCGTACGTAAACATGGTCTCCAACTTGAAACTCCCTGAAAGTTTTTTTTCTTATTAGCATAAGTTTTCTGGTGATCTTGAACAACTTTCAAGTTTTGACGAATATTTTTTTATAATTTTTTCCATTTCCTCTAACATATTAGGCCCCAAAATTAACTTATCCTCAGGTCTGTTCCAGTTAGTAGGTGTTCTACACCTTTTCTCATACAATACATCGAATAGACTCATTTTCAAGGACTCATGATAACTGTTATTATAAACGAAGTCAACTAAGTGGAGGTATTCTTTCCAGTTGGTGGGTTGTTTCATTACATACATTCGTAACATATCCTTCAACACTTGATTCATGCACTATGTTTGCCCATCTGTTTGTGGGTGGTATGCAATGCTAAACTGGACCTACTTACTCAGGCCCATGAACAAAGCTCTTCAAAAGGCAGAAGCAAATTTTATGTCTCGATCTGAGATTATCACTCTTGGCATACCATGCAATCTGAATATCTCCGTCATAAAAATGTTTGCAATTTGAACAGTTTGATAAGTGGATTTTGCGGGAATAAAATAGGTTGTCTTACTCAATTTATCCACTACTACCATGATAGTGTCATTCGGTTTCTTAGATTTAGGTAAGCCAACTATGAAGTCCATTGTAATAGTGTCCCATTTCCACTCTGGGATGGGTAATAGATGGAGTAGACCTGTCGGATGTTGGTGTTTGGAATTTACCTATTGACATTCAAGGCATTTAGACTATTGAGCAATGTTTTTTCTCATCCCTGACAAAAAATATCATTTTCTTAATGCGGAGTAGTTTCTAATAACCAGAATGGGTTGCATAAGGGCTTCAGTGGAACTCATCTAGAATCAGTTGCTTAATTGCTATTTCATTGGGTACATATATCTTTCCCCTATAGATCAACAAATTATTGCCATCTATATTGTAGTCATTTTCTTTTCTAGATTTTTGAATTTTCTCCTCTTCTTGCTATAGAAATTTGTACTCTGGATCCTTGCGAGCAACGTCTTTTATCTACTCTGAAAAATCAATCTGTACTTGGCTATAAGAAATTTCATATACACTGTAACTTCCTACTTAATGTATCAACAACACAATTTTATTTTCCCATTAAGTGTTTGATATCAAAATTAAACCCACTTAGGAAAATTGTCTACCTAGTTTGTCGTGCATTCATGCTAGGTTGTTTGAAGAAACTTGTTAAGATCCTATAGTTCGTCACAAATATAAATCTCTTTCTTAACATTTAATATTGTCATACCTTAAAAGCATGAATCACTGATGTGAGCTCTAGATCATATGTAGAATATCTTTGTTCATAATGCTTTAATTTACGAGACTCATAAGCTACTACTTTACCTTCCTGCATCAACTCTCATTTGACCCAATTTTTACATGCATCGGTGAACACTGTAAATTATTTCAGGATCAACAACTTTTTACCGCTGGGGCGGTCGTTAGTAAATGCTTCAAAATATCGAAACTAGCTTGACAATCTGTGCACCATTTAAATTCTTTTCTATTATTTTGTAATGAAGTTATGGTGTAGGCAATTTGAAAAAAAACTTCAATAAAACATCGATAATAACCAGCCAACCTCATAAATGACCGGATATCCGCCACATGCTTGGGGACTGGCTATTGCATAATAGTGCTGATGTTTTCAGGATCCACAACTATGCCTTCTGCAGAAATAATGTCTCAGCTATTAGATCTGTTCTTTGTAGAAGTCGCATTTACTATATTTTGCATAGAGTTTATTTTCTCTTAACATTTGTAATACTATCCGCAAATTCTCCTTGTGCTCTTCCATGGTTTTTGAGTAAATTAATAAATCATCAATGAAAAATAAAACAAATTTGTTTAGATAAAGGTGGAAAATTTCATGTATTAAACTCATAAAAGTGGTAGGGGCATTAGTGATCTCAAATAATAAGATGACAAATTCGTAGTGACCATAATGGGTTCTAAATGTTGTTTTACAGATATCCTCATCCTCAACCCTTAGTTGACGATATCTTCACCGTAAGTCCACTTTAGAAAATACAGTGGCCCTCTTAACTTGGTTAAGCAAATCATCAATTCTAGGTAACGGGTACCTATTCTTAATAGTTAATTTTTTTTAGTGATCGGAATCAATACACAATCTCAAGGTACCATATTTCTTCTTTACAAACAACACCGAAGCACCCTAAAGTAACATGCTTGGGCGAATGTATCCTTTGTTAACTAATTCTTGCAACTGCATCTTGAGTTCGGTTAATTATGGTATACTCATATGGTATGGAGCTTTAGAAGTTGGACTAGCAGCCTGGATTAATTCTATAGTAAAGTTAATTTGACTTTTCAGAGGTAAACCAAGAATGTCTTCTGGAAAAATATTAACGAATTCTTGAATCACTGGTATGCCTTTCAGTGTGCTCAATTTATTCTTAGAATTATTGTAACCCACCTGTACTGTATAAATTTGATAGCCCTTACGAATGCACTTTCTTAGCTGATTGGTTGTAATGGGTCACAACTTAATATTTCTTTTAACACTCCGTATCTCATGTCAAATTCATTCCTTGGTGATGAAACTAATAGATCTGTCCCTACAGTTTACTAGCGACCAATGACTCTCCAACGAATCCATCCAAATCAATATATCATAAGATCCTAACAACAATACATTTAGGGTCACTTTAATTTGCTATCTCGCAATTTCAACAAGACAATTTTCTACTAGCCACAAATTGCTGAATTTAACAATTGGTAACTGACTGAACTCCATAATTTTAGGACTAATATAATTCAAGTTTGATCCTGGGTTTATCAAAACAGAAATATGATAGTTAACAATTTTACCTTCAAATTCTATTATCGTGGGTTGATACTCAGCCTGGTGGTCATTCGAGGCTGCATTAACTTTTTGTATATTCCTTGCCACATCGCTCACCGTAAAAGCTTCTTGGATGTGAGTTGTCGTTTCTACGCGAATACAGTTGGGGTGGTTTTTATATTAATGGGGTTCCCCATAACCGCAACATTGGAATGGTGTTTTGTATTGGTACAGACTCAGATTTGTTGGATGTTTCACCTTGCCTAATTTCTCTTTGTACCCTTAGCTTTTGCTGATTTTTCCTTGGGCGGCTATTTTGTTGCTTTCGAAAAGTGTTTTTCTCTTTAGTCATTTTTGTGTTTCTGGTTGGAAACTTTTTCTGTTCTTTTTTTTTTCATCCAATTTTTGTCACTTTCTCCCCTGGTCTTCATTTTTTGATAACAAAGACGGACTTTGTGAATAGATTCATCCATAATTGTTGGATTGTCAAATTCCAATTTTTCTTTCATAAATGCTAGGAGACCGTTAACAAACCTTTGTATTTTGGTTTCGCAAATGTATGGAACATACTTTAACACAGATGTGAAATTGGTTATATATTAATCTATAGTCTGATGTTTCAGTTTCAAATCATGAAATTCTTTCGCCTTTTCATTATAAAATCTTTATGTCAATTACTTGTCTTTTAAGTGTTTCTAAAAATTGTTCCATGTTACGTTTTGTTTATCAATATTTCTTATATTTTTCACTTCTTCCCACCATATGATGACTTTGCCGTGTAGTTGGTATATGGCTAATCTAGCTTTTAGATTATTGTCATACTCATAAATTTGGAAGTACTTATTTATGTTTATCAGCTAGGCTTCTACGTCTTCTTCCAACTGCCCATTAAACGTGGGTGGTTTATTTTTTTTTGAATTTCCCTTGTTATTCTATTTTTTGTTTCTTGGTCCCTTTTGTGTCTGAAGCATTCTCAGACTCCTCTTTATGCTCAATTCGATCTCTGTCGATCTCTTGACGATTTTATTCTTGAGCATGAACTTCAGTCATGTTTCCTTCGTTAAGACTAGGTATGATATTTATCTGGTTTTGTCTATGAAAAAGACTTTTCAAAATTAGTTATTGTTTCCAACCTTAATCGCTCAATATCAGTGCATAAATTTGTCATTTTTGTCAGCAACTGTTCCACTGTTTCCAACAATATGACATTGGAGCTGTTAACCTCCATTCCAACTGAACCCACATTTTTGGGTTAGCGTCAGAAAAGGGCGTTGCTCCCAAACCCACCAAGGGTTTTCTAGACAGAGAAATTCTAGCTTCTCTCCTCATAGTTCTTTAACCTTCAGTTTCTGTGGAAGATTAACAGTTTGTTATTCTCAGGTACCTAATTCAGGTCATAGTGTTGCAACGTTGTGACCTGAATGAGAACTTAATTATAACAAATTGTAGTTGTTCCACAGTGACTGACAACAAATGAATCATAAGGAGAGGAGTTGGAATTTCTCCGCTTGGAAGACCCTCAGCGACTTCCAGATCCATACCCTTCTCTTAAGTTAATCCAGAGATATGGGTCCAGTTGGGCGGAGAGACTAATAATTCCAACTCCATATTGTTAGAGACTGTGCAACATCTGCTGATAGAAATGGCTAACTTGCGTGCTGATAATGAGTGATTGAAGTTGGAGTAGGAAAGAATTTTGAAAAGTTTCTCTACAGGCAAAATCAGAGAAATCCCATATCTGATGGTGGGAACAGAACGAAAGTACATGCACCAAAAGATAATCACCAAGAGACTGAGGGAGATCGAATTGAGCATGAAAAGGGATCTGATAATATTTTTGGCATTAAGGGAGATGAGAGACAAAAAAACATAATTGGAAGGAAAATTCAAAAATATTAAACCACCTCTGTTTGACGGGGAAATGAAAGAGGTTGCCGAGGCTTCGCTGATCAATATGAACAAGTACTTTCAAATTTATGAGTATGATGATAATTTAAAGGGCATGCTAGCCATATATCCGCTGAAAAGCAATGCCACTTTATGGTGGGAAGAGGTAAAAGTGGTGAGAAATATTGACGAGAAAGACATAATATGGGACAACTTTTAGAAACATTTCAAATACAAATACTTAACGGAAAGGTTCTGTGATGAAAAAGCCAAAGAATTCCATGATTTGAAACTCAGACAACAATTTATAGACCAATATATAACCAAATCTATATCTTTGCTAAGGTATGTTCCATATATTCGGGAGGAGAAGGCCAAGGTGCAAAGATTTGTTACCAGCCTCGCCGCATTTCTGAAAGAAAAATTGGAGTTCGACAATCCAAAGGCTATGGATGAAGTTATTTGCAAAGCTCGACTTTGCTATCAGCAGATGAAGTCAAGGGTGGAGGGTGACAAGAATTTGATGAATAAGAATAAACAAAATGTTTCCAAAATAGAAACATAAGGGTGAACGCTGGGAAAAACACTTGTGGAAACAAAAAAGTAGCCATTCTGGGAGAGGTCAGCAAAAATAAAGAATACCAGTTGAAATAAGACAAGGGGAAGCATGCAGCAACCCTGAATCTTTGTAAATAGAAAAACCACCCTTACAATGTTGGGGTTGTAAAGAGCCCCACTACTATAAAAATGTTCCCATTGAGCTCGTGCAGAGACACCAACTCATCTTTAGGTGGCGTCTACGGTGGGTGATGTGGCGATGATGCATTTCAAGGATTAATGCAGCCTTAGATGATCACGAGGCTGAATATCAACCTGCAATGGTGGAATTTGAAGGTAATATTGTTGACCGCACTATTTCTGTTTTGATAGATCTAGGAGCAAGTTTGAGTTACATAAGCTCAAAAGTCATAGAGTTAACTCTTGACTGTATTATTTCTGTTTTAATAGATCCAAGGGCAAGTTTGAGTTACATCAGTACAAAGGTCGTAGAGTTAACTCAGTTACAATCTATTAAATTCAGTAGTCCATGGCTGATACAATAGGCCACGAGGGCAAGAAGGATAGTCACTGCAATGGGAAGACTCTCTTGTCAAAATTGTAGGACAACAGGTGAAAGTGAATTTAAATGTATTACCTCTAGGATCTTATGATGTGTTAATTGGAATGGGTTGGTTAGAGAGCCATTGGTCTTTAGTAAATTGCAAAAATAAGACTATTAGTTTCCTTACTGAGGGAGACGTCAGACAAGAAATTCAGGGTATAAGGAGTATTAAGTTGTGAACAATAACAAAAAGTCAATTGAGCAAATGCATGCAGAAGAGTTGTCAGATCTATGTAGTATAGGTGTGTTACAACAATTCCAAAGATAAATTAAGCACACTAAAAAATATACCAATAATTCAGGAGTACACTGATGTCTTTCTAGAAGAAATCTCTAGATTGCTTTTGAAAAGGGATATTGATTTTACCATCGAATTAATTCCAAGAGCTTCTCCAGTCTCCAAAACTTCCTATCGAATGAGTATTCTTGAATTAACTGAGTTTAAGATTCAATTGCAGGAACTACTCGAAAAATGATACATGTGTCCGAGTGTATCACCGTGGGCAGCGCCGGTGTTGTTGTAACAAAGAAAGATGGTACCCTGAGATTATGTATTGACTATCAACAATTGAAAAAAGTGACTGTTAGAAATAAATATGTATTATTTAGAATCGATGATTTGTTTGATCAGATAAAATGGGCTATGATGTTTTTTAAAATTGACTTGAGATCAGGTTATCACCAGATAAATATCAATGATGATGATATTTGTAAAACGACTTTCAGAACCTGTTATGGTCACTATGAATTTGTTGTGTTACTTTATGGTTTCACTAATGCTCCTGCTACTTTAATGTATGGAATTTTTCATCTTTGTATAAATTTGTTTTGATTTTTATTGACAACATATTAATTTATTGAAAAATATGAAAGAACATAAAAAACACTATGGATAGTATTGCAAACGTTAAGAGTGAACCACCTCTATGCGAAATATAGTAAATGTAATTTCTACAAGAACCAGATCCAGTATTTGGGACATGTTATTTCTGCAGAAGGTAAAGTTGTTGATTCGGAAAATATCAACACTATTATGCAGTGGTCTGTCCAAAACAAATTTGCAGAGATTCGGTCATTTATGGGAATGATGACTTACTATCGATGCTTTATCGAGAGGTTTTCTTGAATTGCCTATCCCATAACATCTCTACAGAAGAAGGGGATGTTTAAGTGGTTAGTAGACTGTCAAACACATTTTGATCGTTTGGAACACTTATTAACAACATCGACAGTGTTAAAAGTTGCAGATTCTGAAGAAGAATTCACTGTTTGCACGGATGCATGTAAGGAAGGAGTCAGAGGAGTGTTAATGCCTAAGGGTAGGGTGGTAGCTTATGAATCTCGTAAATTGGAAGATTACGAACAAAAATATTCTACATATGATCTAGAATTAACAATAGTTGTCAACGCCCTTAAGATGTGGCGATACTATTTGTTGGGAAAAAGGTTTTTATTGTCAGCGGATCATAGTATTTTAATAAGTTTTTACAAGCAACCCAACCTGAATGCATGACAAGCTAGGTGGACAACTTTTTTAAGTGAGTTTGATTTTGATATCAAACACCTAAAGGGCAAGGAAAATCGCGTCACTGATGCTTTGAATAGGAAACTGCATTGTGTATATGAAATTTTCTACAGTGAAGTGCATGCAAGTTTTTCCGTTGAGATAAAAAAAATTGCATATAGGGACTCGGAATATAGGTTCTTATGGCAAGAAGCAGAGTAGATGCAGAAAGATGGGAAAACAAGAGATTACAGTGTTAATAGCAACAATCTATTGAGTTATAAGGGAAGGGTTTATGTACCTAATCAGATGGCAACTAAGCAAATCCTACTGGATGAGTTCCATAGAAGCTCCTATGCGGCTCATTTCGGATATCCGAAACTTTTTTTTGCAATAAGGAAATGATATTCTTGGTCGGGTATGGGGAAATATATTGCCCAATATTTATATAAATGACATGAATGTCAACGGGTAAAATTCGAACATCAGCATTCGACAGCTTAAATTCACTCACTACCCATTCTATAGTGGAATTGAGACACAATTACCATGGAATTTATAATTGGTTTACCTAAATCTAGGAAACAGAATGAGTCTATTATGGTAGTTGTGGATAAGTTGTGTAAGTCAGCCGATTTTATTCTAGTGAAATCTTCTTACCAGACTATACAAATTGTTTATATTTTCACGAGGGAAATATTTAGATTGCACAGTATGCCAAGGGTGATAATTTAGATCGAGATGTGAAGTTTATCTCCGCATTCTCGAAAACATTGTTTACATCCCTGGGATCTCGAATCCAGTTTAGTATGTTTTACCTCCCACAAATCGATGGACAAACAAAATGCATAAATCAAGTACTTGAGGATATGCTACGGATGTATATAATGTAGCAACCCACCAAGTGGGAGGAGTACCTCCATTTGGTTGAATTCACTTACCATAATAGTTATTATGAATCCCTGAAGATGAGTCTTTTTGATGTACTCTACGTAAAGATATGTAAGACACCCGTTAACTGGAGTAGCCCTGAAGATAAATTGATACGGGGACCCGAAATGTTAGTAGAAATCGAACAAACTGTAAGAAAAGCCCGTCAAAATCTGAATGCTACCCAAGATCGACAAAAGACATACGCTGATGAAAGAAAGACCTTTTAGAGAGTTTTAGGTTGGGGATCATGTATATGTACGGATTAGCCCAAGGAAAAGTATTTTGATATGGGGAAGTTGTGCAAAACTAACACCTTGCTTTTGTAGACCCTTCTAAGTATTGGAAAGAATAGGGCTAGTTGCGTACCAACTGACATTGCCTAGCCATATGAAAGTTCATAATGTGTTTCATGTGTCATTATATATATATATAAATATGACTCCAAACATGTCATTGGTTGGAAGGACGTAGAGGTGTAACCAAAAAGGTTATTTTGTGTATATGCATTTGTGATTAAGTTTGTTGCCAAGAATAACTAATGACGAATGATGTTATGATCAGATTGAACCAGACGGAGAAGTGCTGGTAGATACCCTGCATATCTTAAGGGAGAGAGAAACAATATAGCGGAAGCAATTCATTTCCCAGGTTAAGGTGCAATGGAAGCACTTTAGCCCAGATGAGACCCCCTAGGAAGATAAAGATTGCATGCGACAAGCATATCCAACTCTGTTTCAGGGACGAGATTGAACACCGATGACGGTGTTCCATGCCAGGAGGGGAAGATGTAACACCCTCAGTCCTGGGGGTAATATTTTTTTACTGTAGTCATTTACTTTTGACTCTAATTATGAGGAACAGATGATAAGTAAGGACTTGTTTAAAAAAACCAACTATTAATTGTTAGTTGATCTCTAATAAAATAAAATCGTTGAGAAGAAGGAATGGAATGGGGACTCATGAATTAAGTTGAATAACTTCCATACAGTTGGGGGCAATTATCTCTTTTATCTCCTGAAACCTAGAGATAAATATCTCAGAAGGAGATAGGGAGGGGGTTAGCCACTAGGAGGAGGCGGTACCACCGAAAGAAATAAAGAGATCGTAATGCTGCCAGGAGGGTCGTCTTGAGCTTGTTGGGACTAGTGGAGACTCTCTGATCAGATTGAAAAGATCTGTAATTCCAGACTGGACCAGGAAGGTCTAGAGGCCTGTGAATGAAGTAGCCAGAGAAGGTTGTAAGTTACCCATTGTACTGGAAAAGAAGAAAGGGGGGTGGGGAATTCAGAGGTAATCATCGATTCCATTGGTAGGGAGGAACATTCTCCTTCATATCCCATCTTTTGGATTTGGTTGTGCACAATTCAGATAAGTCTTGATTCTTTACTGGTGGATTTATTAATGAAACTGTGACTAGGAGGTATAATGGGTATAAGCTCTAATATTTTGTGTTATTATTAAAGGAATAATTGCTAACTATTGAAAACTATGCCCACCCAGTCCAATACATTTATCGTAAACTCTGTTGATAGTCTTTATAGGAAATTTGAGTTAAGTGTATTCACAAGAGGGAAAATGACATTTTTGTTTCATGGTTATATCTCAGAGATAAATGGCTTAGCTGAAGTTGAGAAACTTCGGAAAGGAGTAGTGAGAGAGTTAAGGGTCAACAAATCTTCGAACTACCCATCTAATTGGGTTGGTCCTAAACCAATAGCCAAGAACTGATCAACCTTAAGATAGATAGGGAACAAAGCTTTTGTTAATAAATCTTGCCAGCTCTTGTTTATATAAAGGGAAAAAAAAGAAACTGGAGCAACTCTCATACATTCAGATTTATAGATTTATTTTTATAAGATAATTTATAATCGTAAGAGTCAAGAACAAGAAAATAGATATAGTTGGAATAACCCATGTTAATTTATAAACAGTAGCAGGGTGTTGAACCAGGGAACTTGGCAGAACAAAAATGTGCAATAAGGAAAGAATATTTCTTTTCAGATGGAGCATCTCTATTAAACAGTGACGACAACGAAAAGAATATGGTAGAGTACTAAACATTATGACAATGAAAAGAACACAACAGGGTTTAGGCCACTGCAGGTCTGAGTCAAGGTGAACCTTTCCTAACCCTCAAGCAGAGCCAGTCTCTCAGAGCAACATAAATAACATAGAACTCAAATATATAGTGGTAACACTTAAATACCCACGGAACATTAAACGCATATCAGTTACTTGGGTGGTGAAACCCTCTTCCATGCAATTATGTAGCCATAACAAAAAGATAAACGGAGACAACCTTTGAGTGGCTCAAGCCTTGAAATACAGATAGTAAGCAAAGACACAACATAAGCTCTATACAGCCACAAGAACATATAACCATAACCACTTAGCTACATAGAAGGAGTTTTACTTTGTTCCGGAAATAGAAAGTGAACAAGTTTTTTTCTATAGCTAATTCAGAAAACAAAACAAACACCCATGATGCACTGAGTGTTGTATTCTAAACCCTGTAGGTATGACTAAAATGGGGTTAGGTTGTGGCCTCAACCCTCCGGGGTTTAGCTATCGGTGGACCGAATTACAAAATAGACCCTCATATAAAGATTGCAATAATGTTGTGTGCCAACCTTGTAACACATCTCACCCATATAACATGATATATACATAAAAAAAAAAAGATCTAACTAAAGTAATTCCACTCCTTAAGGCACATATCAATTTTCAAACAGTAAATCAAAATTATATAAATCATAATAAGCTATATTGCTTGATTAAAGTTTCTTAATTAATCCAACATCAAAGCTTGGCATGGTTCCTAAGTTATACGGTGGACTTATTAATAATATGCTTGATATTTAAGATCGGACAAAGTCTGGCTGGCATGTGCTAAACTGAGCTCGATTTCTGTCGACGATTAAACTAGAAAAGACACCTCTCGGTATCTTAATCAACCACATACGGTAATCATACAAACCGTAGCATACACAGAACATTCTCGAACAAGGGTTTACACTTGCCAGGTGCCGGTAGTCTGTTTATGGTCCAGCATGTGTCATTGGATCATGAGGATGAGCATCAGATGGTCAAGGTTTGACAAGGGTCCGTTAGGGTAATTAAACCCTACGTCCACCACACTTTCGACCATTCATTTGTTACAAGGTTCGATGGTGCTGGACTGTCCAAACTCGACAATTTCTGCTTGCTCGGGGTTTCAATTATGTACATACACCTGTTGCAGGTATGCATATACCTTTATCCTTGTGGATACGATTTACAGTTTATGATGTCGTTGTTTTACAGTCACTTGCAAAGATTTTTACCATTACTCACCCAGGTATTCACTGGTTTCATAGGCCTATTTGGGGTTCAACTTCCACCTCTTGCTGGGAGACTCAGTTGCTCGATACCTTCCGTAGACAGTGGTGACAAGTTCGTAGATCCTCCGTTCTTCACAATCAGAGTTGACAGGGTCATGAGCCTTTAATTTTTCTTATCTATGTATTAGGTTTTGCCCTCATCTGAATTTGAGGCAACCTTGGTTTCCAGAATGCTTTCGTGTCTGAGATGGTTTGTTTGTTAAAGGGCAGGGTTCCTCCACTCCGCCGCACAATTAATTTCCATGTTGAACCCACCTACTTCTAAGGAAGAGTTCAACGCTAATATGGAATACAAACCCTAGTACGTGGTAACCATTACATTGTGCTATACAAATATATTCATCTTTGATTAATGGGTTTTAATGTAATTTTTCTATGGTTGTTCTGTAGGTTGCCATGCCCTCTATAGCAGAAGCTAGGCTTAACCCCCACGACCTGTTTACATATGGAAGGTCTTAAGGGTCTGAACCTCTATATCCTTCATGTGTCAAGTGCCTAATTAACAATTCATTCCTCCAGGCTGTATCGCGAGATATTTACAGTAGTTTAGGAAGCTTTTTCCTCCGGCTAATAATTGTAATTTTCCTCTATAGCTGATCAATATAATTTGAGGAATTGGTTGCTTATTATTTTGTCTACTAGGCTATCTTTAAATTTAACGGAGGTACAAGAACTATTTCTTGTTTTGGTTGCCTCCCATGAATATATAAGATTTTGTATCCAAACTTCTTTTTTCAATATTTATTATAATGGAAATATGAACTCGGTATTATGGTTCTTTGCTTAAGTTCTTGCTTCCTTTCGATTTAGATTGACATCCATGCATTCTGCAACAATTAGTTATTTCTGCCCGATTTTTTTTGTACTTCGTTAGCTTTTGTGTTAGTTTTAAATTAATATGGACTCTTGGCTAGACAGAGTGAGGGACACTGGGCTGACCCCTGGTAATCGGGTATCTTACGGCCTAAACTCCCTCTGTCTTTCTTCCCTTGCAGAATCATTATTAACCACTCTATAGGTAGCTAATTATTATTTTTTACAGGGTTGTAATTAAATTAATCTGGTAACATTTACCCAGATATAATGTTTCAATTCCATCCCAGAACTTACAGGATGGTGATGAAATTACTTCTGGGTTTAAGTAACGAAAACTGTCTCAACAGATATTTGTACAATGCTTACATTTAACTGCCGCACTGGGATAACTATTGTTGTTCTTTGAGATAATTCTAGGTTAATTAATTATGCCAAAACATCTAAAATATTTTGTTTGTTTTAAAAGTTTTTTTCGATGACCAATGTGAAGAGCAGGTTAAGGCAGGTGCTTAAACTTTATTAGTATTGCATACTATGAAAGGGATGATTCTTTACCTCTGAACAATAATTTGATTTACAGTGTATGGAAAGGCAAAATTGAAAGAAACTATGATTTCCTAAATATCCAGATTATAATTTGATTTACAGTGTATGGAAAGGCAAAATTGAAAGAAACTATGATTTCCTAAATATCCAGATTGAATTTCAGTTAATCATATGGAAGCATGCAAGTAAACAATGTCTACAACCCAACAAAATGTATTTAACCTTATTAAGATGGTTGACAATTTATAAATGTAGAGGAGCTTATAAAACAAGCAATGCAATAAACGATTCCTCAAAATAGATTATAACTTCATGGGGCTTTAAAATAGATTGCTATTCAGTTTTCTCAGTTTTCTCTTATGCAATTATCTTCACAAAACTTAAATATATGTAGATAACAAAAATGAAGTGAAAACGTTAAGACAAACTCACAAAGAAACTAGTGGTTTGAAGCAATTCTAGAATCTTTTCATTAATGTGAAGTGAATTCAATCTGATACAGTTCTGCTTTAGAAAAACTCATGCAAGGGTTCAACACTTAATACATCGAGTTATTGTTTATTTATACAAAAATATAAGACTCTAGAAACATCTGAAATAATTTACAAAAAGTAGTACAAAATATAGAACTGCTTAAATTGTTGAGATCTGTAATATTCGTAATTAGCCCTCGCTAATTGGAATATTCGATTTTGTTAAATTTTTTCCTTCTATAGTTATTTGTAAATAAAACGTGAGGAAGGGGGACATAACTCATTTTTAGAATAAAAAGTCACTTCCTAGTAGCACAACGTTGTGACTTAAAGGGGAGTCGAGGGGGCCAAAGGGGGACGCAGAAATGGAGCCCACGCAGACACATGGAGGAACTGCGCAGGAGGGAAGAAACACATGGCAAGAGGAGAATCATGTAGGGGGAGGTGAGCCTTGGGATTGAGAGAGGGAAAGGCTATAAAAGAGAGAGGAGCCCCCTCATTTTGATCATTCCTGTTATGAGCATTTGTGATAGTCGTTTCGACTTAGAGCACGCTGGCTGTTTAGCTAGTCTGCAAAACTGTTTAGTGCATTGAGTGTCTTCGTTCGGAGGTCTCACCCTTAGCCCCGGGGGACATCGAGTGCCTGCTCGAGAAAGGTATTTACATTGGCATTCCAACAATAGTTTCATTGGCATTTCAGCAGCAATTTCATCAGCATTTCAACAACAGTTTCATCAGCGTTTTGGGGGACTGCGCAACACTGAGAGAAGGACGCAGTTCTTTCTGGCAGGACTCTGGGTTGAGGGTTTTAAGGAGGATTTGTGTTGAGAGGTAGAGTAGGTGATCAACTCTTGCATATTTGAGAGTTTTGGCAGGAGTTTCAGGCAGTTTTTGGAGGGTTTCATTCAGTGGTAGCGCACAGCATTGAGGGACAGCGCAGAACCCCAAGAGGTGTGATTTTCGGGGTCGGCCTTTTCAGAAAAGCTTTTTAGGCTTTTTTGGGTTTCTTGAGTAGAGTCCGATTTCAAAGTTTCAACGTTTTTTGAGTAGGGGAGCAGCCCCAAATCTTCATTTGATTTCTAGTAGCACCAGCAGCACGACAGTTTTCCAGCATCTTGGACGCAGTTCAGAGAAGGGCCATTCCTTGCTATTCTGAGTGTATTTCTTGACTTGCCTGGTGGAAGTCGAGGTGCCATCTTCCTGATCACCACCTGTACTCATTCTATTACTCAGTATAATAAAATGGCTCAACATTTCTCTGCATTTCTTGAGTATTTGGTTATGGTTATATTGTTATATGTTGCATCATTGTTATTTGTATCTCTTGAGCATTCTCGACTATTATACCACTTGTGTGTTCTCGTATACTCTTAGATAGAGTCTGGAAAGGGCCAGGTAGCCTCCGGATCTCGTCCTCTTTTCAGAGGCGACATATCTGGTAAATGCCCTTCCAGTCCGTCTCTAGTTGGAGTTTGCTTGTGTTTGAGGAATATCCCTGGTAAGGGATATTACAGTGGTATCAGAGCATAGATCTGGCTCAGCCTATGGAGCTAGCAATCTATGACACCGGGGGAAAACCCTACATTTGTTACAGAGGTAGGAAATACAAAGACACTAGGCGTAGGTTGGAGAACACCTACGGAGAGGGAGACTGTGTTCCAGTGGTGGATGCAAAATAAGAAGAGCCTGTGGTGGGCGCAACGCAGAAGGATCAGATGGCCGACGAGGATGAGAAGAGATTTGTGGATATGCTCCTCATATCAGTACAGGGTCTGTCAAGGCAGGTTGAGGTGATGGGGTAGATATTCACGACAGTAGAGGCTAGATAGCGTGAGAGCCCACGAGTCTTTTAGGTTGGTGAGGGATCGGGCGCATCCCACTATTTGCCAAAGCAGCGTGATACTGCGCAGCATGTGGCCTCACATGCCCCTACACGCTCTACCATGCCCACTTTCTTAGGAGTAGACACGGGGGCCGTAGCCCAGCAGGAGGCAGAAGCCGGACATATAGGCAATTATTTAGCAGAGTACTAGGCCTATGGGCAGGAGTTCAGGGAAGCCCTTTCATTCAGAGACTTTGTTCAGCTCCAGTGAGATAGTAGACCCCGCAACCATCACAGAGGATACCGGCATTACCATTATGGTGACACCCACCGTGCAGCGAGTAGATTCCACTTGCCTACGTTTGATGGTTCATCAAACAGTTCGGCAAAGTCTTGGGTGGAGAAGCTGGA
>APFE030207131.1:0-21327 GCA_000404065.3 Pinus taeda | reverse complement strand
AAATCAATATAATACAATAAATTTTATTAATTTTATTTAAATTTTTCATTAATTTTAATAATTTATAATTTTATTTTTCATAATACTATAATTTAATAATGTGGAAAAAATGTTAATTCTAAAACATTGTTAATCATAGTAGGGTAAGCTAAAGTAGGCTAGACTAGAGTAGGGTAGGCTAGGGTAGACTGGAGTAGGCTAGGCAAGAATATTCTACGCTAGAGTACACTAGAGTAGAGTAGCTAGCATAGGGTAAGCAAAAGTAAGCTAGACTAGAGTAGGGTAGGGTAGGGTAGGGTAGGGTAGGTTAGACTAGAGTGTGCTAGGCTAGGGTGGGTAGGCTAGGCTAGAGTGGACTGGGCTAGGCTATGCTAACCTAGAGTAGGCTAGGCAAGAATAGACTAGGCTAGAGTAGACTAGGGTAAAGTAGCTAGTCTAAGGTAAGCTAAAGTAGGCTAGACTAGAGTAAGCTAGGCTAGGCTAGGCTAGAGTGGGATAAGCTAGGCTAGGCTAGAGTAGGGTAGAGTAGGCTAGGCTAGAATAGGGTAGAGTAGGCTAGGCTTGGCTAGAGTAGGGTGGTGTAGGCTAGGCTAGGTTGGGCTAGAGTAGGCTAGTAGGCTAGGCTAGGCTAAAGTAGGTTAGACTAGGCTAGGAAAGAGTAGGTTAGGCTATAGTAGGCTATACTAGACTAGGTTAGGGTAAGGTAGGCTAGCCTAAGGTAAGCTAAAGTAAGCTAGACTAGAGTAGGGTAAGGTAGGGTATGACTTAGAGTAGGCTAGGCAAGAATAGACTAGACTAGAGTAGGCTAGGGTAGAGTAAGTTAGGCGAGGTTAGGCTAAGCTAGTGTAGGTTAGGTTAGAGTAGGCTAGGCTAGAGTAGGCTAGAGTGGGTTAAACTAGGCTAGGCAAGAGTAGGTTAAGCTATAGTAGGTTAGGCTATGGTAGGCTAGCCTATGGTAAGCTAAAGTAGGCTAGACTAGAGTAGGGTAGGCTAGGGTTGGCTAGAGTAGGTTAGGCTAGGGTAGAGTAGGCTAGAGTGGGTTAAACTAGGCTAGGGAAGTGTAGGTTAAGCTATAGTAGATTAGGGAGTAGGTTAAGCTATAATAGATTAGGCTACGGTAGGCTAGCCTAGGGTAAGCTAAAGTAGGCTAGAGTAGAGTAGGGTAGGCTAGGGTTAGCTAGAGTAGGTTAGGTAAGAATATACTAGGCTAGAGTAGGGTAAGTTAGGCTAGGCTAGGCTAGGCTAAGCTAGTGTCGGTTAGGCTAAAGAAGGTTAGGCTAGGCTAGGCTAAGCTAGTGTAGGTTAGGCTAGAGTACGTTAGGTTAGTCTAGGCTAGGTGAGGTCATGCTAAACTAGGCTAGTATAGGCTAGGCTAAGGTGGAGCTAGGGTAGGCTAGGGTAGGCTCGAGTTGGCTAAGATAGGGTAGGATAGCGTAGGCTAGAGTCGGCTAGGCTAGGGTAGGCTAGAGTCTGCTAAGGTAGTCTAGGTTAGGGTAGACTAGAGTAGGCTAGGCTAGGCTAAATTAGGGTAGACTAGAGTAAACTAGGCTGGGATAGAGTAGGATAGGCTAGGTTAAGTTAGGCGAGAGTAGGTTATGCTAAAGTAAGTTATGCTAGGTTAGGAGAGAGTAGGGTAGGTTGGGTGAGACTAGGTTAGGCTGGGCTAGAGTAAGTTATGCTAGATTAGGATCGAGTAGGCTAGAGTAGGCTAGGCTAGGCTAGGCTAAAGTAGGCTAGGGTAGGGTAGAGTAGGCTAGGCTAGGTTAGGCTAGAGTAGGTTAGGGTAGGGTAGAGTAGGCTAGGCTATATTAGGATATAGTAGGCTAGGGTAGGGTAGACTAGTCTAGGCCAGGCAAGAATAGACCAAGCTAGAGTAGACTAGGGCTAAGCTAGGCGAGGCTAAGCTAGTATAGGTTAGGCTAGAGTACGCTAGGCTAGAGTATGCTAGGGTAGGCTAGGCAAGAGTGGGTTAGACTAGGCTAGGTAAGAGTGGTTTAGGCTATAGTAGGTTAGGCTATGGTAGGCTAGCCTAGGGTAAGCCAAAGTATGCTGACTAGAGTAGGGTAGGGTAGGGTAGGGTAGGGTAGGGTAGGCTAGGCCAACCTAGAGTAGACTAGGCTGTAGTAGACTAGGGTAGAGTAAGTTAGGCTATAGTATGTTAGGCTACGATAGACTAACCTAGGATAAGCCAAAGTAGGTTGACTCGAGTAGGGTAGGGTAGGCTAGGCTAGGCTAGAGTAGGCTAGGCTAACCTAGAGTAGACTAGGCTATAGTAGGCTAGGGTAGAGTAAGCTAGGCTAGGCTAGGCTAGGCTAAGCTGGTGTAGGTTAGGCTAGAGTATGATAGGCTAGGCTAGGGTAGGCTAGAGTCAGCTAAGCTAGGGTAGGATAGGCTAACCTAGAGTAGGGTAGGCTAGGTTAGAGTAGGCTAGGTTAGGTTAGAGTAGGCTAGGCTAACCTAGAGTAGGTTAGGCAAGAATAGACTAGGGTAGAGTAAGTTAGGCTAGGTTAGGCTAGGCTAGAGTACGTTAGGCTATAGTAGTTAGGCTAGGCTAGACTAGGCTACAATATGCTAGGGTAGGCTATGCTAGAGTAGGATAAGCTAGGATATTCTAGAGTAGGCTTGGCTTGGTCATGCTATGCTAGGTTATGCTAGGTAGCTAGGCTAGGTGAGGCCATGCTAAATTAGTCTAGGTTAGGCTAGGTGAGGCCATGCTAAACTAGGCTAGGCTAGGCTAGGCGAGGCTAGGCTATGCTAGGCTAGGCTAGAATTAGCTAAGCTAGGGTAGGATAGGTTAGGGTAGCATAGAGTAGGCTAGAGTAAAGTAGGTTAGGCTAGATTAGGCTTAAGTGGACTAGGCTAGGTTAGGTTAGGCTAGGCTAGGCTAAAGTAGGGTAGAGTATGGTAGGGTAGGTTTGATTAGAGTAGGCTAAGCTAAGGTAAGCTAGGGTAGGTTAGGTGAGAGTAGGATTTCCTAGAGTTAGATACGCTAGGTTAGGAAAGAGTAGGGTAGGTTGGGTTAGACTAGGTTAGGTTAGGTTATGCTATGCCATATCACACTAGGCTAAAGTAGGCTAGGCTAGGCTAAGTTAAGCTAGACTAGAGCAGGCTCGATTAGAGTAGGCTAGGCTAGAGTAGGGTAGGATAGTCAAGGCAAGTCTCCATTGGATTACGCTAGGCTAGGCTAAAGTAGGGTAGACTAGAGTAGGCTAGGCTTGGCTAGAGTGGGTTAGGCTAGAGTAGGCTAGGTTACGGTAGGCTATGCGAGAGTAGGTTGTGCTAGAGTAAGCTATGCTAGGTTAAGATAGAGTAGGGTAGGTTGGGTTAGACTAGGTTAAGCTAGGCTAGGTTATGCCAAATTACACTAGGCTAAAGTAGGCTATTCTAAGCTAAACTAGAGTAGGCTAGGTTGGAGTAAGGTCATATAGGCAAGGCTAGCCTCCACTAGATTAGGCTAGGCTTAAGTAGACTAGGTTAGGGTTTCCTAAAGTAGAGTAGACTAGAGTAGGCTAGTATAAGCTAGGTTAGGCTAGGCTAGGGTGGGCTAGGGTAGGCTAGGTTGGGCAAGGATATGGTAGGCTAGGCGAGAGTAGGCTATGCTAGAGTAAGTTAGGTTAGGATAGGGTAGGTCGGGTTGGGCTAGGGTGTGTTGGGATTCCATATTACATTAGGCTAAAGTACGCTAAAGTAGGATAAGATAGACTAGAGTAGAGTAGGCTAGGTTAGGCTAGGCGAGGATAACGTAGGTTAAGCGAGAGTAGGCTATGCTAGAGGAAACTATGCTAGGTTAGGATAGAGTAGGTTAGACTCGGTTAGGCTAGGCTAGCTTATGCTAGATTACACTAGGCTAAAGTAGGTTAGGTTAGGCTAAGCTAAGATAGAATAGAGCAGGCAAGGCTATGTTTGGCTAGGTTAGAGTAGGCTAGACTAGAGTAGAGTACAATATGCAAGCCTAGCCTCCATTAGATTAGGCTAGGTTTAAGTAGACTAGCTTAGGCTAGGATAGGATATGCTAGGGTAGCCTAAAGTAGGGTAGACTAGAGTAGGCTAGTATAAGCTAGGTTAGTTTAGGCTAGGCTAGGCTAGGCTAGGCGAGCGTAGGCTATGCTAGAGTAAGCTAGTCTAGGTAGGGTAGGTTGGGTTTGGATAGGTTGGGTTGGGTTGGGCTATGCCATATTACACTAGGCTAGAGTAGGCTAGAGTAAGCTAGACTAGAGTAGGTTAAGTTAAACTAGAGCAAGCTAGGTTATGCTAAGATAGTTTAGAGTAGGCTAGGCTAGGCAATATTAGGTTAGGTTAGGCTAGAGTAGGCTAGAGTAGGCTAGCCTACTCTAGGCTAGCCTACTCTAGGCTAGAGTAGGTTATCCTACTCTAGGCTAGAGTAGGTTAAGCTAGGATAGGCTTGGCTAGAGTAGGATAGCCTAAGCTAGGCTAGAGTACGTTAGGTTAGGCTAAGCTCGACTAGGTTAGGCTGTAGTAAGCTAGGCTACAGTAGGATAGGCTAGAGTACATTACTATGGTAGGTTAGGTTAGGCTAGGCTAGGCCTAGGCTTAAGTAGACTAGCTTAGGCTAGGGTATCCTAAGGTAGGGTAGACATATTAGGCAAGTATAAGCTAGATTAGGCTAGGGTAGGCTAGGAAAGAATAGGCTATGCTAAAGTAAGCTACGTTAGGTAGGGTAGGTTAGGTTGGGCTGGGTTATGCCATATTACACTAGGCTAGAGTAGGCTAGAGTAAGCTAAGCTAGAGAAGGTTAAGCTAGACTAGAGCAAGCTAGGCTATGCTAAGATAGGCTAGAGTAGGCTAGGCTAGGTAAGATTAGGTTAGGCTAGGCTAGAGTAGGCTAGCCTAGTCTAGGATAGAGTAGGTTAAGTTGGGCTAGAGCAGGCTAGATTAGGCTAGGCTAGAGTAGGCTAGCCTAAGATAGGCTAGAGTAGGTTAGGTTAGGCTAAGCTTGACTAGGTTAGGCTATAGTATGCTATGCTATAGTAGGATAGGCTAGGCTTGACTCAAGTAGAGTAGGTTATGATAAGGTAGGATGGAGTAGGCCAAGCTAGAGTATGCTAGAGTAGTGTAAGCTAGGCTAGTCTAGGCTAGAGTAGGCTAGAATAAGCTAGGTTAGAGTAGGCTAGGCTAGATTAGGCTAGGTCACAATAGGTTAGATTAGGCTAGGATAGAGTTGTTTAGGCTAGGACAAGATACACTAGAGTAAGTTAGGCTATAGTAGGCAAGGGTAGAGTAGGATGTGCTATGCTAGGCTACAGTAGGCTAAGTTAAAGTATGCTAGGCTATAGTAGGCTACGATAGGCTATTCTAAGCTAGGCTAGAGTATGCTAGGATAGAGTGAGCTAGGCTAGGCTAGGCTAGAGAAGGCTAGAATAAGCTAAGCTAGAGTAGACCAGGCTAGAGTAGGCTAGGTCATGATAGGCTAGGATAGAGTCGTTTAGGCTAGGATAAGATACACTAGAGTAAGTTAGGCTATAATAGGCTAGGGTAGAGTAGGATATGCTACGCTAGGCTAGAGTAGGCTAAGTTAAAGTATATTAGGCTAGAGTAGGCTAAGTTAAAGTATGATATGCTAGAGTAGGCTAAGATAGGCTATTCTAATCTAGGTTAGTTTGGGCTAGAGTAGGCTAGGCTAAGCTAGGATGGAGTAGGCTAAAGTAGGCTAGGATTGAGTAGGCTAAGAAGGCTAGAGTAGGCTTGGTTAGAGTAGGATAGGCTACGATGAGCTTAAGTAGGCTAGGATAGGCTAGACTAGAGTCATTTAGGATAGAGTAGGGTAGGCTAAGTTGGATTTAGCTAGGCTAGAGTAGGATAGACTAAGATACACTAGAGTAAGCTAGGATAGGTTAGGCTAGAGTTGGCTAGGTAGAGTAGGTTATATCAGGTTAGGCTAGAGTTGGCTAGGTAGAGTAGGTTATATCAGGTTAGGCTAAGGCTAGAGTAGGCTATGATAGGCTATTCTGAGCTATGGTAGGTTGGTCTAGAGTAGGCTAGGCTAAACTAGGTTGGAGTAGGCTAAAGTAGGCTAGGCTAAAGTAGGCTAGGCTCGAGTAGGCTAGGCTAAGCTAAGCTAGAGTAGGTTAGGCTACACTAGGGTAGGCTATGTGTAACTAGACTAGAGTAGGCTTATAAAGAGTAGGAAACAATAGGCTAAGTTAGGTTAGATTAGATAAGTTAGTCTAAAGTAGAATAGGCTACACTAGTCTAGTCTTCGAGTAGGATATGCTAGGCTAGAGCAGTTTAGAGTGGGGTAGGCTAGGATAAACTGTAGTAGGCTTATCTAGGCTAGGCTAGGATAGGCTTGGAGTAAGATATGGTAGCCTAATCTAGGATAGGCTTGGGTAAGCTAGAATAGGATAACCTTGATTAGGTTAGAGTATTCTAAAAGACACTATGCTATAGTAGGTTATAATAGGAAAAGCTAGGCCAGGGAAGGATAGAGTATTGTATGGTAGGTTAATCTAGAGTAAGTTAAGCTTGAGTAGACTAAGCTAGAATAAGCTAGGATATGGTAAGCAGGAGTAGGCTAGAGTAGGATAGACTAGAGTAGGGTATGATAGGACATGCTAAGGTAGGTTAACTTAACATATGCTAGGCTAGATAGGGGCAGACTAGAGTAGGATAGGCCAAGGTAGGTTAGGTTAAGGTTTGCTAGGTGATCCGAGAGGATCCTAATTAAAAGGCATAGAATTCAAAGTTCCTAAAATATAATGGAAATAACACCTTATTGAAGGGCTCAATGAAGTAATTCCAATGCAGCTTGAATAGGCAAAGCTAGGCTAGGGAAGGCTAGAGTATTGTATGTTAGGCTAATCTAGACTAGGTTAAGTTTGACTAGACTAAGCTAGAATAATTTAGGATATGGTAAGCAGGAGTAGGCTAGAGTAGGTTAGACTAGAGTAGGTTATGATAGGACATGCTAGAGTAGGTTAAGTTAACATAGGCTAAGCTAGAGAGGGATGGAATAGAGTAGGATAGGCTATGGTAGGTTAGGTTAAGGTTTGCTAGGTGATCCGAGAGGATCCTAATTAAAAGGCATAAAATTCAAAGTTCCTAAAAGCTAATGGAAATAACTCCTTGTTGAAGAGCTAGATGAGGTAATTCCAATGCAACTTGAATTGTGTCGAATAGAGTCTGCATGTGAAATATATAGCAACTTGAAGATTTTGACCAATGGGTAAAAATTTAAAGTAAAAGCATGTAGAAATTAATGTGCAGATTCAATACTACTCATGAAATTTGCTAAATCACAAGACTTGAAGCTACTCTACTGATGTGCAGAAGTTAATTCACCATCTAAAGCAAGAATCATAGACATGCAAAAGGAAATATAACACATGCACAAAGATTTTTCTAGGGGAAAGCAATTGCTCAAAACTCCTTACTATCTATATTGCATTAATCAGAGAATGGAGAAGAAATACAATGCTTTCTCCAATCTGAGCACACCCTGCAAGTGTATGGTATATCTCTCTGCCTGACTGACTAAATTTCAAGCCTTCCTAAGCTCATTTTTCCTTGTGTTGTTCTCTTGGGAAATTTCCCCTATTTTTTAGGAAACAATAGCCTTAGGTCAATCTATGACTGCATGCACCACTTGTACACATGGGAATATGCTACAATTGATAGTACACTACCTTGGAATCTCCATCTCAAATGTATAACTCAAATTCTCTGCATGAAATAATTATTTTGGGTTGATTGATTAGTTAATTGGTTGACCACTCAATGTGGTTGAAGTTCCACACCCACAACTTGACGTCCATTATTTCTTTTGGCAGTTAGAACTCGTTAAACTGGCAATAACTTAAATTAACTGAAATATATTGCTAAAAATTAGCAATCAATCATGTATAACTGAACTCAATCTTCTCCAACTCGAATTCACTAAGTTAATTGAGTGACAAGAGCCATGTCACCTCAGTTAAATACCTTCAAGTATTATGCTCAAATTGAAATTCAAATTTTAATCTAGTTTGACCAAGGAAAAGTAAAAACTAGATTTTATTGCTACATTTTCAACACTCCCTCTCAGAAAGAAAGGGATTATCAACGACCCCTATCCTACACATGTGGAACCTGAATTTTCCTCTTGACAAATCCTTTATCAAAATATATACATCCAATTCCTTTATCAAAATGTACTGCATCAATATAATCTTCCTCTACACACAATCTTGTAGATCGTGATATTAGATATCAATATGCCTGGATCGATCATGAAATATAAGATTCTTAGAGAGTTTTACGCAACCCTGATTATCATAGAAAATCAGAGTAGGATCCTTCATCTGACCAAATAACCCAACACGAATCTTTATCCTCTATATTGCCTCATATGTTACTTGCCTTACAGCCATATACTCTTCTTCTGCTGAGCTAAGTGCCAGAGATCTTTACTTCTTGTTGTACCAAGAAACCGTTGTTGAACCAACATTGAAAATTTCTCCTGATGTGTTCTTCCTGTCTAATGGACTCCCCGCCCAATCTGCATCTATGAAGCCTTGCAGCTTCACTCGCTTTGTTAGTCTGTACCAAAGACCAAACTGAGTAGTGCCTCTGAGGTATCTTAACACATGCTTTGTTTCCTTCCAATACAGTTTGGTTGGCTTAACCATTGCTTGAATAAATTTCTTAACTTCATAACACATGTCTGGTCGTGTATTCACCAAATAAACAAGTGAACCCACAAGTTGCCTATAAATGGTAGCCTTCACTACTTCACTTGAGCTAGCATCCTCTTTTGTTAAAATTGGCAACTAGGGAAAAGCTTCATGTGGGTCATCTTATTCATGGCTGATAATATTTTTATTAGATTCCTCTCGTTAAGAGGTGTAGGATTGATATAAATATCATCCGATTCTAATAAGTATTCATGGAGATAAGAATTTATTTTGATTATCGAATTATTATCAAGCCGACCTACAACTCATGTAGGCTCAGAAGCCCAACAGTCGCATCTATTCAAACACCAACATTGTGTATAAATATAGAAGGACTTTTCCTCATTTGTACTCACTCATCCCATCACATCTCTCTCTCTACTGTGCATAAAAGAGTCTCTTCTCTACTGCGCAGAAAAGGGTCTCTCCCTCACACATGTGAAGCAGAAAGCTGCTGAAACTGAAGCTGCAACTGCAGAAGTAAAGTTTGACCTACGTGGACTATAATATCTCCTCATCTGAACTATGTTGTAGGTTCATCTGAACCTCCTCTAAAAGCCACAACTTTTGGTGGTGGAATCAAGTCAATCCGACGGACGGTTTGCAAGGTATCGACTGCCCTATTTTGAAGGAAGTTGCTGAAACTGAAGCTGCAACTCCAAAAGTGAAGTTTGACCTACGTGGACTAGAAGATCTCCTCATTTGAACTCCACTATAGGCTCATCTAAACCTCCTCTAAAAGCCACAAATTTTGGTGATGGAACAATGTCAATCTGACGGACGGTTTGCAAGATATCCATTGCCCTAGTTTGAAGGAAGCTGCTGAAACTGAAGCTGCAACTGTAGAAGTGAAGTTTCACCTACGTGGACTAGAATATCTCCTCATTTGAACTACACTATAGGTTCATCTAAATCTCCTCTGAAAGCCACAACTTTTGGTGGTGGAATCAAGCTGATCTGATGGTCGGTTTGTGAGATATCATCTGCCCTAGTTTGATGATGAAGCTGCTAATGTTGATGCTGCTAATCTAGGGTTTGCTACTATTGATATAAATCATATTTCTTGTACTATTTCTCTCTGCTGAATTATTGAAGATAAAAGAATATTTGATCAAAGGGTTTCCCCACAAATTGTGGGGTTTGTCCTTGGCTAGCCACCACATCTTGTGTCTCTTGTCTTGGCTTTTTTTCTGTCGATCGTTTAATGTTCTATCTACACTTTACTTTATGTACATGTGATTGCTAATCTGTGGAATATAATCAGGAAAATAAGTAAACTGTTATAAGCATATAACATACCATAACTTAACATGGGATCAGAGCTAAGGTGAAGACAAAGCCCGAGCAAGAGCAAGAGCAATCACCAAAGAGAAGAATGGCAAGGCTATCCTAAAAGAAATATGGGGTCCTCAACGCTCTTTCCTACCAAAGACAAGCTTCGTGAGAAAGCTGAATATCATGGATGGAAGATGTATATCGATCTAATCCTAGAAGATCAAGGAGTGTTGGACCATGTAAGAGGCAATATTGTTGAGCCTCCATCAAATGCATCCACTGCTGCCTGGAACAAATGGAAAAATGGAGAAGTCAAAACAAAGAAGATCATCCGAGACTCTATCAACAAGCACTTGGTGGTCTACATCTCTGATCTGAACATCTCCAAGGAAATCTACTATAGACTAGTGAGTTTATTTAAAGTTAATGATGTAAATCAAGTTTTGTTTCTTAGAAATAAACTGAGGGAAATCAAGAAGGGTAAATATTAGAGTATGCAAGCATACTTCTTAAGAATCACCGAGATCAAGAACGATCTCTTATCTATTAAGGAGATTATTACTGACAGAGAAATGGCACTCACGACTCTTGGAGGATTACCATCCGAGTGGTATATGTTCAAGACTACTCTTTTGAACAATAATAATTCCTGGTTTCAAGGAATTAATGGCTAGATGCATTCAAGGAGAAACAAGGGTAGAAGAGCAAGAAAATCCCATGCCTAAAGGTCCTCTTGCTGCCTTTTCTTCTCATGCTAAGAAAAGAAATAATTTTGGGACTAAATCAAAAGGAAAGGCTAGACCTAAGGGTGGAAGAAAAGGATGATGTTACATCTGCGATAAAGTAGGTCACTATGAAAGGGAGTGCCCTGATAGAAAGGATTCACACTGGGATGATGATAAAAATCCCTCTGATGGAAATCAAAGGAATGATAAATTCAATAGCAAAGGTAAGAGGAGAACTGGGAATCAAGGAAGAGGACAACCTTTCAAGAAGGCTAGAAATTCTAGGATGTATCAAATGCAACTGACCTCTGAAGGAACCTGGTTTCCATCTCGGAAATGGAAGACAAAGGCCACAAGGTAACCTTCAGTGATGGCAAGGTATGTGTATCGAAAAATAATGTTAAAGATGCCTTTACTCTTGGGTTTCGTGTTGATTCATTATATCAGGTCGATGGAAGTCCGCTAGGTGTCATGTCTTATGACACATCTCTTTAGTCTGAGCTTTGGCATCGGAGGTTTGCCCATCTTCATTATAAAGCTCTACTCAGTGTAAGACAAATGGTGACAGGGATGCCCGAATTCCAAGTAGAGAAAGAAGGTGTATGTCCAGGATGTGCCGAAGGAAAGCTAAAAAGGGGACCATTCCCCTCAAGCCAAAGCAAGACCTCTGATATATTACAGTTGGTTCACTCAGGCATATCTGAGGTTGGCATTAAGAGGGAGACTAATACACCACATACTCTTGATCAGAATTGTGTGGCGGAAAGGAAGAACCGCATGATTATGGAAGTTGTCTGGGCCATGCTACATGATCAAAGACTTTTAAAGTTTCTATGGGTTGAAGCTGCAAACACTACCGTATATGTACAAAATTGATGCCCTCATCAAGCATTGGGTTCCAAGACTCCTGAAGAAAAGTTCACCGCAAGGTGGACAATCTTCCGACTTTGGGGAGATCTCAAGAAGCCGACACCAGGGAACCAAAAGAAAAGGATGATGAATAAATTCCTGATGTAGAAGAACCCTTGGATCTGATTGATCCTCCTCCATATGAGCCTTCCTCTTCTAGGAAGAGGCCTTCATGGCTTAGGGGGCTAATTGATGATGCTAAAGGACATGCTGCACCCCGAGGAACCTTTCGTGAAAGTAAGAAACCTAACAGGTATCAGGGATACCTGACCATCATGAGCACAATCATGCAAAATGAGCCTTCATCATTCTCAGATGCCGTCAAGAATCAAGTATGGAAGGATGTTATGACCATAGAATATGAGTCTATTATGGAGAATGATGTCTAAGAAGTAGTTCCTAGACCCCAAGACAAGACAATTGTCACTTCTAAATGGATTTACAAGATAAAGCACGCAGCAGATGGAAGTTTGGAAAAGTATAAGGCTCGTTTTGTTGCTCGTGGTTTCTCCCAGAAGGAAGGTATAGACTATGATATTTGCACTTGTTGCCAGATATACGACCATCTTCTTGATCATAGCCCTCACAAGGATGGAACCCACATCAGACGGATGTCAAGATCACATTCTTTCATGGTTCAATCAAAGAAGAGGTCTATGTGGAGCAACCCAAAGGATTTGAGATTTATTATTGAAATTCTCATGTATGCAGGTCGAAGAAGGTTCCCTATAGGCTGCGGCAAGCACCCCGAGCATGGTATGAGAGGATCAATAGCTACTTGATGAAGCTGGGATTCACTAGGAGTGAAGCCGATCCTAACCTTTACTTTAAGGTTGAATATGAAAAACCTCTCAGACTGGTGCTATACGTTGTTGACCTCTTTCTAACAGGTGCATACCCTCTCATTCACTTCTTCGTCTTATGCTACTTCTTCTATCACAGCTGACCATTATTGTTTTGTATCTACCTGTCTGAATCCTATCTCCTTGGCTTGCTTATTGAAGCCAGCCCCCCCTCTATCTCATGCACCCCACCATCTTTCCTAGAGGTGACCTTCTCTGCTCAATCCTCTAACTCAAAACTAGGGACTTTCTCACACTCATACCACCTCAGATCTCATTCTTGGTCAAAGCCACTTGAACCTATTGGCATTCGTATCATATCCCTTCCCATCCCTCCCAAACCTCCCTGGGGAAAACCCTCCTCCCTCTCTAAGGCCAAACATCAGGCGGATATGGAGTTCATTGCGGGTTTCCAATTAGCTATTGACCATGTTCTTAGAGCACAGAACACCCTGGTATCCTCTCCCTCATGAAGCTGCTCTCCTTGAATTGTTATGGATTAGCTAGTCCTAAAAAAAAATTAGCATTTCAGAGGCTCCTAAGCATTGAACGGGTGGATTTCATTTTTCTTTAGGAGACATTGGGATTAGTAGAAGCCATCACTCACCTCCTTGAATCCATTCTTCTTAGATGACATTTTCATACCCTAGATGTACACGGGAGATCCAGAGGCATTGTGATGGGGTTCAACCCTATGAATATCAAATTATGTAAGATTTGGGGGGGATCGAGTTATATTGGGGCAGACATCTATTCATCTAACTTAGGTATTGACATAAGATTAATCAATGTTTATGGCCCATGCCAAAATTGGGGCTCGTTCTGGGAACAATTGCTTAGCTCTAGTCTTCTGCAAGTGGATAATCTTTTTTTCTTTTTTCCACTGGAAAAATCATAATATTTCATTATAATTGAAAAATTACATGTTGTAGATGCCTTTCGGCATATGCTGCGTTGGCCTTTTAGCCATTGTGAGCCATAATCTAAAAAGGTGCTTAGTTTTTGTCAAAAAAAGATGCATATATCATCCATCACCACACAGGGTGTTTGGTTTTCAAAAAATAAGAACACAAGTAACGATGTACAAATGGGGGAAAAGTCAAGATTTTCGCCCTTTTTTCTTCTCAACCTTTCTCCACCCTCCATGAGATTTGTTGGAGTTATAAGTGTTAGCGCTATATCAGTCACAGGTTTGGGATTGTCTTTATTAGAATATGATGTGTCTGAGATGTGTTGACGTTTTGATCTGCTCATATCCATTGTTTCTAGTATCCTTGCCGCCTGTATGTCTATAGGTTCTTGTGGATTTATGTCTTCTACTTTTGGTTCTTTGTTCATCTGATTTGTCTCATTGGGGGTTACATATTCCTCCTCTTCTTCCTCCTCTTCATCCGAGAGTGGTGGAGGAAATTGCCATCCCTTGGATTGTTTCCCCATCTTTTTCTTCCTACGAGTGTCTTTTTTGGTTGTTGGACATATGCTTTCTAGGTGTCCTGTTTTTCAGTAGGTTTTGCATCTGAATGTTTTGTTTTCATAATCTAAAATCTGTGACCAGTACCTCTGTCTATGCTTCATTTGAATTTGGTCTGGCAAGCCTTTGTTGAGGTCTACTTCCACACATATTCGTGCATAAGTGTAGATTCTTTCCTCCAGTCTTTGGGTGTCCATTTTGATGTAGCATCTGATAGTATTACTGATTCCTGCGAGTACTTGTTGACTCCAGAGGTGTAATGGGAGATTGTGCAATCACACCCAAACTAGCATCTTAGAGACAACCATTGTATTGGCATCATCTGGGAACCATGGTGTGATGAAGAGTCCTCTGGATCCCTAGAACCAAGGTCCTTCCTATATTACAAAGTCTCTAGCCTCTACTGTAGGAAATTTCACTATAAAGAACCCCTTGGAACAAAGATGTATTTCACATTGTGTAGTCTAGTTTGTGAAGATCCAATGAAATAGATGAACCGGTTTGGGCCAAAAACAATTGAATCTACATATTATTGCTTGTCTTTCATATATAGTGCAGTGCTCATCTGTTTATGGTATATCTATGCTATATTCTGGGGTATGGTTCAACTGTTCCACAATGTATGGCCTTGCATCCATACCTGTTTGACTTGGTGCTGCTTTGGCTGTGTTTTTCCCTTGAAGAATGTTTTTGTAGGATATACTTCCTTTTTTTTTCCCCTGATGTGTTCCTGTAGTTTTTGTACCAGTCCCACTTCCCTCCCCCCTGTAGGGATTTCTGTTGTTGTCTGTCACACCCCCTCTTATTCTCAGATTGAGAATTATTGTTGACAAGGGTGTGATTTTGTATTCCTTGAGGTAATTTGTGTCTGGAGTACTCTGCCCCCATGAATCAGATTTTGTGTTCTGGTGGGATATCCAAATTTTTGCAGTATAAGATTCTGTAGTTACTTTACAGATTCAGTTTCTTTTACCCAAAGTAATTGTGTTTTTCTGGCAAGGGTTTTGACAAAAACTTGGAAATGGTGGGTACTTACCGGGGATCCAGATCTTGTTGCGAAGATGTTGTTCTTCAAAATATGTATAGATTTGTTTATAGAGTGGTAGGCGCTATTCCCTGGCTTCTCTGCACTTTTCCCCATCAAAATGACCGGATTGGACCTCAACTTGGTGCAAATGCCCTGCAAATGCTTGGATCCCACATTGTCTGTAACACAGTCCAACATCTGTGTGTATTGCTCCAGCAGATCACATAATCTCTTGTCACAGTCAAACTTCATCTCGGCCTTACTTCCTTCAACTGCTTCTTCAGGAACTTCTTGAAGGCTATCCTCTTCGTTTTCTTCCACAATGTTGCCGGCAGAAGGTAGCGCGGGGTGATTTTTCTTAAAGACCAAAGAAGGCCATTTAGCGGTGCTCTAAGTGATCAAACAAGAGTCTAGATCGGTGATCCTCGTGAACCAGGTATTGCCGCTCCTTCTATTATCGGTGGCAGCCTCGGGTGCCTTGACAGCAGCGGGTGCATGGCATCCAGTATGCGGGTAGTCATATGGGTCATGTTCCTGCATCCCAAGCAGGTGGTGCGAAGCTTGCCACCTGCGCCACCGCCTTCATATGGTCATCGATCCTCCTCCTTCACCATGTGCAAGCAGATAATCTTATTCTAGGAGGAGACCTTAATTTCTCAATTAGATATTCTGAATCATGGGGCCATAATGCACAAATTGATTTTCTATCAGACTTCTTCAAAAATATATTGGAGGACCATGGCCTTATTGATATTCCATCTGCTAGACTACAACCCACGTAGAGGAACAAATGGACTAGGGAGGCTAGGCTGGCTAGAAGACTAGATAGCTTCCTCCTTAAAGAATGACTTCAGGGAATGGGGTGTAACTATAGGCAATGGATTGGATCGAGGGGCTTATCTAATCACTCGCCCATATACCTTGAAATTAGTGGAGGTGTGAACAAGACAAAAGCGCCATATAAGTTCAATGTAACATGGTTAAAATATGTTGACTACATTAAGCTTGTTACTGATTACTCGAAGTCCCATCCTCCTGCCATAGGAGGGAACATAGCAAAAAGATTTGCCCACAATTTAAGAAATCTGAAGAAACTATCCAAAAGATGGGCTCACAACAAGAGACTGATGGATGATCAAACCTTGAGAAGCGTTGAAGCTGAGATAGATTCTATGGAAGATGAGCATGGAAGGGCATATATATATCCTGAGCATAAGGAGAGGCTCACTATGTTTGGTCTAAAATGCGGATGAAAATTAGAGTTCAATTAATGTTAACCCAGGAAGGTAAACTTAGAAGTACCACCTATAGGTCTAGAAAGACTTCTAATTTGTCTGAGATCTATTGGTTCTCTTACAATAACACATTCGACAAGATCTCTTACAATAAGTAAACAAACTAGAGATATTCCTAATTTGTTGGAGATCTTAAGGTTCCCTTACAAGAACACATGAATTTTAAGATTTCATCCAACAACTAAACAAACTAGAGGGATTCCTAATTTGTCGGAGATCTTATGGTTCCCTTACAAGAACATATGAATTTTAAGATTTCTTCCAAAAACTAAACAAACTAGAGAGATTTCTAATTTTTCGGAGATCTTATGGTTCCCTTACAAGAACACATGAATTTTAAGATTTTTTCCAACAATTAGAATATCTAACAAGAACTTAAAAGCTAAAATGAAATAAAAACATAAATTAAATTATACCTAAAATAAGCATGCAAGTGAGGCCATGGTGGCCCTCCATAACTCCACAAGCACACCACTTCAAAGGAGACTCAAATGTAGAAGCAACAAAATCAAAGTATGATTCTTTATTTCAAAATCTCCATCATGATGGACAAACCAACTCTAAGATTACAAATGGAACTCTAAGATTACAAATGGAATTCTAAATTACAAATGGAGGAGATTGTACTCTCATTTATACAATGGGATGAGGTAACAAACTCATAATGATGATCCACTAATATCTCTTTAGTTCCATACATCTCTCAACCATCCAGACACATAACCCCCTTTTGTCCTTGATCTTCTCCATGAGATCATGATCTTCTCCATGAGGCTTATCTTATCAAATTCGAATTTGATCATTCAAGGCCACATAAAAGTGTCTTGGAAGCTTCCTTTGTACCTACACATGTCACAAAACAATCCACTTTCCATATATGAAGTAAAATATATTATTATCTAATATCTAATCAAGAATTTCTCTTAAAAATGCTTGAAAATAAATAATATTTGGAAGATATAAATGAGACCCATAAATGATGAACAATTGGGAAAATGAAGTGACATGGTAGTGAATAATGAGTGATATAATGGAAGCATAGGTGAAAAATGTATGGTAATGAGTGATATTTGTATGACATTTTGAAGCCCAACACACTACCCTAGTAGCGCAAAGGGACAAAATTATAAAAGACAGAGAAGAATCATGGAGGTTACGAAGCAGAGCCATTTGGATACTAGAAGGTGATGATAACACAAAATTCTACCATAAGTTCACCAATGGATGAAAAGAAATCAATGCCATTTGGAATTTGAATAATGAATAGGGCATCAGAGTAATTTCCTTTCTGCACTTAGCCTCCCTCGGTACATCTCATTTCAAGCAGCTCTACAACCCCCCCCCAACTGCATCGCTGGCTGAAATCATCATAGTGACACAATTGTTTCCCCAGTTTGTTGATCAGCAGGATGTTGTGGATATCAATAAGGATGTTACATTGCAGGAGCTTGAAGCCACTGAAATGGTTCAAGAAAGACAAGAGCCCTGGACCAAATGGATGGACAGTCGAGTTCTATATTGATTTTTTCGAAATCCTCGGAGAATACCTTCTCAAGGTCATTGAAGAATGTAGAATCTCTGGGCGAATGTACAAGGCCTTCAACTCCACCTTCATTGCACTCATCCCAAAATATTACAACCCTGGCTTCTTCGATGACTTTCGTCTCATCTCCCTCTATAATTGTATTTATAAGATCATAGCCAAAATCATAGCAAATCACCTATGTCCCATTCTATCCTCCCACATTTCCTCTGAACAATTTTCTTTCCTTCAGAATCAATAGATTCATGAAGCTGTAGGAACTGCTCACGAGGTATTACAATCCATTCAGATGAAGAAATTGAAAGGTATGATACTCAAAGTAGATTTCTCCAAATCTTTTGATCGTGCTAGCTGGTTATATATTAGAATTCTCTTAACTCATCTCAATTTCCCCTTAGAGTTCATAAATTGGATTATGTGTTGCATAACAAATATATATTTATGTGTCCTTATTAATGGATCAACATCCCCATTTTTTCATTCGGAAAGGTGCCTCAGGCAAGGATGCCCTCTCGCCCCTCTATTGTTTTTTCTCATCATGGAGGGACTTAGCAGACTCATCTTAGAATACCACAGGATGTGGAGATTATAGGGTATCACGATCACAGATAATTTCATACTAACCCATCTTCTCTTTGTTTATGATGTACTTCTCTTCCTTAATGGAGGCATTGGGGACCTGACAATCTGCAAAACATCATGTCCATTTTAAGAATAGCAACGAGAATGGAGATCAACACCATAAAGTCCACCATCACTGCTTCAATCTGCTCACCGCATGAAATATAGTATGCTCTGCACAGATTCCCATTCACTCTCCAAAATTTGGATGATGGTCTTAGATATCTCGGATACAGGTTAAAGCGTCATTGTTACAAGATTTCTAATATGGCTAGTCTCCAAGCTCGAGAGAAGACTAAACATTTGGCACCATAAATATCTCTCCAGAGCGGGACGGTTAGTCCTTATAAAAGTCGTTCTCAAAGCCACACACGTATATTGGATGTCCATAGCATGGATTCCTAGGAGTATACTCACCAGAATTCAAAATCTCTACTGCAGATTCCTTTGGAAAGGCAAACAGATAGGAAGAATTTTTTCCTGGGCTAGATGGGAGTTACTTGCTCTACCAAAGAAATGGGGAGGTTGGGGAATTAAGAGACAGGACCATTTTTCAACTACTCTGGTTGCTAAGTTGGGATGGTAGTTGGTCACCTCATGCAATATATGGACAAGGGTGGCCTATTCGAAATACATCTTCCCCCACAACATGATGGATTGGATCAGACAACCCAATTGGAACAAGACTGGGATATTTATCATCTAGAGAGCAGTAATCAACTCCTAGCCTCTCATCCGAGATGGGATCACCTGGATAATACATTCCGGCTCATTGGTACGCATTGGTTTGGATCCCTGGATTGGCAGTGGCAACTCACACAGGCTTCCATGGGAATTAACCTTTCTACTCAACAATTTTGGCTTCATATACATTAATCAGATTGTGGATCCAGAGCACACTACTCTTTTCCAACAAGCATGGAAGACTGCTCATTGTCTACATCTCCCACAGATCTGGCATCACTATTGGAATGATTATATCTCTGCTCTGACTGAATCACACGTTGGGATCACAAAGGGGGGAGATGAGCTAGTTTGGGCCCAAGAAAAACATGTCAAATACTCACCCAAGGAAGGATATCTATGTATTATGTGGACCATCGACCACTGATTGCTAAGCATTTTTGGAGCCAACTGTGGAAACTAAAATCACCCCAAAAACGTGGTTGTTCATGTGGACAGTGCTCAGGAACAAGGCCCCCACTGGGGACAATCTTAATAAGAGAGATTTTCACGGTCCATCTTGGTGTTTCTTATGCAAGAATAGCTCAAAATCCATTGACCACCTCTTTCTATTTTGCATGATCATTGTGGACCTATAGAATACAACCCTCATTGCCATAAAAATCCATATTCGATGGCAAGGCTCATCTGTAAAGGATGTCTGGCTAGCCTGGTGGACATCGGTTGTCCCGAAGAAAGCCAGAAATCTACCCCTCCTATTTTGTTGGGCTATCTAGATATCTCGGAACCAATATATTTTCCAGGACATCATCCCTAATTAGCACTCTATCTTTGCTCGAATTTTGGCCACCTATTATATCATCCCTAATGATGATGCTACTCCTCCCACCAGAAATATAGTACCCGAGGCCATCAACTGAGACTATCCTTAGGCTTATTTCGACAGGTCTGCCTAGGATGGAGGGTGTGGGGGGGGGGGAGCTATTCTATACCTCTTTGATACACATTCCTTTAAAATTTAAATGGGTTTGGGAAGGGGCACAAAAAACTATGCTGAGCTCATTGCCCTCAGATATATCCTTCATTTCGTCGTGGAAAAACATTGCAAGAATATCCAAATTTTTGGGGACTCAAAGAATATTATCAACTAGATAAACAATACATCTATTTGTCATGCATATACTCTGAGACCCATTCTGGAAGAGGCACACAGATTCATTGCACATTTTGATCACTTTGTTTGTCGCCACATATATAGGGAATGCAACCATATTTTTGATCAGCTATCCAAGGAAGCTGCGAACCAACCACATGGTACATGGATGATACAGGAGCAGAGGGACGATGATCATTATCAATACTACCATCGCCCATACATGGACTATAGAGCATAATTGAGCCCGGAGGGGCTTGTATTTACATGGTTATATTTTTTGTTGCATAATTTATTAGTACATATGTATATCTCAGTTATATTAGCTATATATATTAGCTAATAAAAAATTGTACTCCCTGCATGGAGTTTTTTTTTTTTTTGAAATTTTTGAAAAATTGTTCTCGCTGCGTGGAGCCACATAGACCTATGATATATTTTTTGATGGGCGAATAGCCTCACTATGTAGCATATGTGACTCAGCATCTACAATATGTAATTTTCTTACTATCAATGAAAATTACGATTTTTCCTTGGGGAAAAAAATAAAAATTAAATATGGTATAAATATATATATATATATATATAATACATTTAAATGTTATAATATTATTTTACTTTTTTATAATATATAAAATCTATATTATAATATATAATAATCATCTGTTCTGTCATGTTTTTCAACATATGAGGCATTTATATATGGAATTGGGGCATGCAATTTATTTAATCTTCGATTCGTTCGTGGTTGGTGGGTTTTACAATTGGTGTTTGGAAATTGTTGAAGCTAGCCTCAGCTCATTGAGTAGCCTAGCCTTGCCTAAATATTCAACGCTCAATGGGGAAACAACACCCACTGCAGCTAGAATACTTCTTTTTCGTGACAGGTCTTCAACTTTAGCTTTGTCCACAACATGAGGAGGATGATATCATATGCCCCCTTTTCCATTTATTTCCATTTTCTTGGTATTTTTCTCTTGTAGGATTATCAACCTTCCAACTTCCTTGGGATTCATCGCCTCTACCTCTCTTTAGTCCCTTCCATGCTTCGGTCTCTAGCCTCATGGCTTCTCTACTCATGCCCCCTCTTGGTCTCTTGAATCCATCTGAGTC
>APFE030207129.1:12184-57421 GCA_000404065.3 Pinus taeda | reverse complement strand
TGTTACATCATTACCCATGTACACAACACCATCATCAATTGATCTATATGATTTAAACCAATCTATATGTATACACATGTGGTTAGATGCCCCGGAATCTAACAACCAATGTTGATCATGTTTTGAAGCATTAACAGACAATACCTCATCACTCATACCTGAAACTGAACATGTATCTGTGGTATTGGCTTCCTTCTTTTCTGTCGAAGAGCCCTCTTTATCAGCCTGCTTTCGCTTCCAACAATCCTTTTTCAGATGTCCAGCCTTGCTACAATGCCAGCGCTTCATCTTTGGCTTCTTTCCTTTGGACTTCGAACGAGAGTCGCTATGCTTTCCACCGAAGTGTCTCTCTCGTGAGGGACCTCTAGCCATCATTACCTCTGATGTCGAGGTGTCTGCATTCGACCTCTTCCTCGTCTCCTCAGCCAACAAGGCTCCAACAACATCGTCAAACTCAATATCAAAACAAGCACTTTGTGTTTTGGCCATCTTGTATCAACAAACACAATAATCTCCAAAAATAAAACAATTGCCTATGCCTTTGTTTTTACATAACAAAGAAAACTGCCTATGCCTGTGTACTTCTTGCTTTTGTAAAAAACTGCCTATGCCTGTGTACTTTGTCTTTAAAACAAAACTGCTAACCTCTCTTGACAGATCTGGACTACATGATATTAACCTGAATCCGACTATCTCACCAAGCAAATCATTGACTGAAACGATTTCATGGCATTCTGACAATTAAAAAACACCGCGCAGAGACAATTTATAGAAATGGCATTCGGTCATTTTTTTTTTTAAAAAAAAAAGCCACACAACATGCGCAGGGGCTATGACATTCGGGCCCTTTTTTAAAAAAACACACGCATAACCAATATATCAAAAAACCGTTGGCTTTTTAAAAAACAACATGCGCAGTATTGTTTGAAAAAACACACCCACACAATGGTTTGGATTTTGATTTATCCACCATGGTTTTGTATAAAACACATCCACCATTTACACATGCGTTTCAACCTTTTAAACACAACGCATTATGTTATATATTCATGCTGGTTCAAAAAACAATACCCACGCTGTTTGGTTAGAAAGCCATATATCCACGCCATTGGTAAAAAACCCAATCCACGCTGTTTTTTAATCAACATATATCCACCATGTTTTAAAAAAAACACATCCACGCAGGTTTCAATGTAATTGCATCTCCACCCAATTTACAAATATATGTCCACGTATATTCACAATAATTCACACCATTTGTAAATATATATAACACGTATCCACTATGAAAGCCACGCTGGTTATAAATATCCCCATGCTGATTATTAAAAATTGACTCAACTTGCTGCCATTCCCTACGAAAAAAGACTCTTCAAAAAACAAATCAGTACCGTTTTCCAGTGCCTTGGCATCAGCTCCGAGTTCCTCCTCCAAACCAATTCCAAGCGCAACGATTTGGCTCTCTGGACTGTCTCCACGCACCAGCAGTTTTAAAACAAAAAACCGACTCCACGCAGCCTTGCTCCAGGCACCAACATCAAAAAACAAATACCACGCACCACGCACTATTTCGCAGCAGGCTCCAGCAATGAACAACAGCGTTCAGGCTCCACCAAATAAAACACATACGCGCCAGCAATTTACAAACATTAGCGCACCAGTAATTTAAAGAACAGGGTCCATGCGCACAGGTCACAGCGCTTCCCGCAACCAAGCAGCTCCAACACACACGCAGGTTCTTCCCTCAGCGCAACAGCACGCAGTCTCCATGATGCCACGCACAGCAATCCACAGCACCTCCAACATGCTCTGATACCATTTGTTGGATCAGGTGCTCAGCTAACAATTAAACACACACAGCAGAAGCAAGCACATAACACAGTATTAACGTGGTTCACCCAACCAATCTGGGCTACGTCCACCAAACATAGGCATCAGGAATAATTAATCAAAATTTGGAGATTACATCAAAGAAATCCTCACACACTCTTAGCAAACCATCCGAATGGTTGCCTATTATATAGTAGAGAGAATCTAACTGCTCTCACATCAAATTTAGGATGCATTAATTTGCTCCCAACAACCTGGAGATAATCCAGCAACAATTTCCCCTATTGTTGTCACCTACAGAGATTTCTGCCTATTTTAGTTTAAACAGAAAATCTCAACACAACATAGTTCACTTCACTTTCTTTGATCTGTTTCAAAAACTATTTTCCACTCATTAGCAATGCTGCTTGTTTCTGTTGTCCCCTCCTCCTTCATGTGCACGAGTGTGTGCTTGATCCCATCTTTAACAAACCTGTAGTAGTTCGTCTTCCTATCGTGCACTACCCTTTGATCATACTACCATGCTCTTCCTAGCAGTATGTGACACACGTCCATTGGCATAATATGACAAATAACTTTGTCTTTGTACCTGCCAATGTGGAACTCAACTTCACATTGTTCGTCAACCAACAACTGGTGACCTTTCTACAACCATGACACCTTATAAGGGTAGCGTGCTTCAGCCACTTCAAACCCAACTTCTCTACCATCTCAGTCGAAACCAAGTTATCTATACTCCCACTGTCGATGATCAACTTACAACATTTCCCATGCAATTTGCAAACTGTCTAGAATAATGCTTTCCTTTGGGTCTGCTCAGCTATTTCTTTGGCTAGTTTCAACAACACTTTGTTCAAAACTAAGGATTCCCCCATTTCCGATACATTTTCTGCTTCTTGGGGCGGTGCCTCTGCTTCCTCAGGCTACGCAGCAAACGTTCCTCTCTGGCCAGCTTATTCTACTTTAGGGCATTCAAAAGATCCGTGTCTCCACTTGCGGCACCTGTAGCACTGATAATTAGCTCTTCCACCTCCACCATTCCCTCTTCCTCGCTGATATGGCCTACCACCTCTAATGTTGTCTCCTTGTTCTGTTGTTCCTGAAGCCTTGGAGTTTCTACCCTCTTCGCTATTACTGGCAGTTCGTCCTCTGCCATAGGACTGTCCTCGTCCTCTGCTGGTTCCCCATCCTCTCCTAGCATTTTGTTTTCTAGTAATATTTTTCTCAGCCTTCAAAGCACTCTGATAGGCTTCTTCTATATTTCTCAGGGAAAGAATGTTGATTTCATCCAATATGTCCAGTCTCAAACCATTTACGTATCTTGCTATCTTCTCTGGGATGTCCTCAATATAACCAGCCCTTAAGTTTACCCGATAGAATTCTTCCATATACTCCCTCACTGTCATCCCTTTTTGTCTCAAATGATGCACTTGTAGATGTAGTGCAAATTGATAATCCTTAGGCTGAAATTTGCCTTTCAGCTTGACCACCATCCTTGGCCACTTCTTTATTGGTAACTTGTTCATCCTTCTTCTCTCTGCTTGGACACTGTCCCACCACAGAGCTACGTGTCGCATTAGCTTTGTTGTAGCGAACTTGACCCTTCGGTCCTCACTGACCTCTTCAAATTCAAAATACTTGTCCAATTCACTAATCCAGTCCAACAGAACTTCTATGCAGAGGCTGCCATCGTAATTCAGGATATCTGGTTTGGGCTTGCAGCTGGCCAATAGAACCGACCTCAACAACCTTATCTCTAGCCCTTCCTCATCTGACCAATCTGTTGTAACTATGGCTTCTTCTTCACTATCATCACCTATTTCTAGATCCCTTCTCCTTCTTGCTTCAATTGCCTCCAAACGAGCAGTAAGGATCCTTATTTCTTCTCTCAGTCCTTCATCTACTACTCTGAACACACCTCTCCCATGCCCTCGTCTTCCAACTTCCATGTCTATCCTGGCACTTTCAATTTCCTGCTCTAATAACACTTGATTGGTCCAGCACCTCGTTACACTCACCAACCTTAATGAAGGGATATAAATTAACTGTAATGATTAAGAGTTTGATTAAATGTGGGATTGATTTCTTCGACAATTGATTACAATGATTTATTAGATATTTGGCTCTCGGTATTTATGACTTGTACCAGCATCGCTAGTTCTTGGACATGTGCCCACTCCTCGATAATCTCACTCCTTCTTCGGTAAGTGACCTGTAAACCCTATCCTCCCAGTCATTTGGTTGTCATTCTGTTGGATGTTGAGGGTTTCCTTATGTAGCCATTCTAGTGCATTTTCACTGTAATTTATGCTGCTTCTTGTGCTTGGGTTCAGTCTTCGACCTAGGAACATGTTCGGCTCCAATGTCTGGTAAGATATCCTTGCTTGATACTGAATTTATATTGCTCTTCCACCTCAACGCTTAGTATACTTTGTTGTGTTCAAGAAATTCGTTCATTTGAAAAGACTGTGTGATTCTCTGAATATGTGGTTAGAGTTGGTTGTTTTGCTGGATTATGTGACTGTTCCTTTCTTGGTTTCTTTGGTTCGACTATTCTCAGACTCCTCTGGTGATTGTGCTCTATTTTATTTACAGATTGTAGTCTTAGGGTCTTCGACTTTGGTTTCTTCTCTAACGGCAAGGTAAGGTCCCGTTCTATGCCATCATTCCTCTTCCCTTTTTACAAATTTGTCTAACTCACTTGCTCCTTTGTGAGTGGAGGGACCCTCGATGACTACAACCTAGGTGCTCTGTCTATGCCCTGGTAAGTCCAAACCCTATGTCTCTGTATTTTTTTTATTCCTCGTTTCCTCCATCCCTATCACGGAATGCTCATACTTTTGTTGTTGGTGTTCTCGTGCAGGTGGTTTCATCTTGGAGGTCTTGACTTCGACTATATGGCGTGCTGGCTAGGCCTGGGTAGGGTCGCTCCTTGTCAATCTTGTCTACTTGTTTATCTCTTATGTTAGGCTAGTCTATTATGTGTGGCGATTGTTGTTTGGCCGGCATAATGTAGCCGAGTCCTTTAAACTTCATGTTATAGTCTTGGGTTGCCGCTATAGGTTGGTTTTTAGTTAGGGTTTCTAAACCCATCCTCTGTTATACTTCTTATTTGACTTGTACAGTGGTGTTCTTGTAAAGACTATAATGTATTTTTGAACAGAGATTTACGATTACTTTTGTGAATAAAAACAAGGGTTTTTTTCTTCAGAGAATACTTGTATAGTTGGTCTCTATCCTTGTTGTTCAGGATTTGTATGCTTCCAAGAATTTGGTCTCTGGGACTGTTCAGCCTCGTAACTATGCTTTCTCCCATGTCTTTACTTTGCAAAACCTTGCTAACTTGTTGACTTGTTTAGTCGATGTAGATGGAATAATATGTATGTTTCGAGGAATAGAAACAAGCGAATTAGCTTTTACTGTAACAAATAACTTAGTGTGATAATCTGTAGATGGACAACCGTGGGATATTAAAAATGCAACTTCTGTGTGCTCAAAGATTTTTCTATTCTTATTTCTTTTTCTCTAAAAATTTGAAACTTTTACAATGCATCCTGTCTCCTTTTCATTAATTTCCTGGAAACATTTTGTCTTAACTACTGTTAGTTACATTTTTATAGTTTATTTTCAGCTCTAAAACTATTTATTTCCATACACTATGATCTATATAAGTTAACATGGAAAACAAAAATAATTAACTATAACAGTTTGTCTAATTCAACTTCTACCTTCCTCAATATTGTTTCTCTATGAAATTAAAATAAAAATAAAAGAAACAACTACAGTTTTAACTTGCAATTTCCTCCTCAGTACTCTCAGAGACCAAATGACCTTATGTCATGATGACTCATCAGCTAGATGCTCCTACATCACTCAGGCCATTGAACATTTTGAGGACATGGAAAGATTGCTTGGAGATGAATTTATTCATGATTGTATGAGGAGGTGGAATACACTGCCACATAGCTTGTAGATCAGGGAGTATCACTCCCCAACCAGGATGAAAGAAACATTAAGGACATTCCCACTGTACAACAACTATATTCAAAGTTTGAAGGTCAATTGGCTTGGCCTCAAACTAATTCCCCCACTATTGCTAGGACTGCTAGAGGGCAGAAAAGAGGAAGAAGAAATACAACAATGGGAAGAAGTGGACAGAAAGGTAGGATTCCATGATAAAGAAGAGGATCTCACATCAGAAGCATGTGATGTCAGGAAGGCCATGAGGGCCATCAAAGATGAAGAGATGGACTAGTTGCCTAGAGGATGAGTAACACATTCAATAGGGGGGTGATGATGAGCCCTAGAAATGGGTAATTATATGGGCTCATTTCTCCTCCTAACGTACTTTAATCCACCATTCTCATTAGTTTATTGCATGTTATTTATTATACTTATGCTAATAGAGTGAGTTGGGTTAGTCATTATGCCATGAAGTCTAATGTGTGCTTAATGCAGATTTTTGGTCAATTTTGGAGACAAAGTCAAAGGTTTAATGAGCATTTTATAGCAAATATTTGAAGAAGACAAGGGAGAGGATTTGTAGGAGGGTTTCCCCCTCATTTATGACTCCCTCCTTCAAATCCTCCTTCACAAAGCTCGAAGCACAAGCAACCACATCAATGCATCAAAGAGGCAGCCATGCAAGTGAAAATAATTGTTGTCGATCTCCAGTCTTGGGAGCCAAGCCTCCTTGATTTTAGGAAAGCTATTGGGAGCTCCAATTGTATAAGTAGAGATTCCTAGGGCATCATTAGGTTGTTGGATGTTAGTCAAATTTTCGCACTTTTGTTGCAGTGTTTGCTCAACTCATTTCAAGCTTACTTTTGTGGACAGTTTCATGTAATGTGACTATTATTTTGATAATGAAGATGAAATATTTTCTGATCCAGCACTAAGTTACCTTAGAGAGATGAAGCTCTTGGATTAGGGCCCAACACAAACTTCCCAACACCTCTTATTTTGTATTTGTATGTTTTGTTTTAGTTTATGAATTAGTTGTTGTTAGACAGATTTCTTCCTTGGTTAGAATAGGTTGCTTTTGGTGATTTACATAGTTGTTTCCATTTCAATTTGCTGAAGTAGGTTAAAAAGTGTTAAGAGAAAGATACAAAAAGGCCATCAATAGAGCCTTGACCTCCTTTCCTCCCTTTGGGACCATTACCTCAGGTCAAGACTCTCTTGCTGCCACAAAAATACAGTTTTGCCTTTTCTATGCAATTTCTAGTGTTATAGTTTAATTTAGAGGTTAATGCTTTGCTTCAGATCCATTTTTCCATACTCATTTATGTTTTTGCAATAAATATCTTTTCATTCTTTCCTTTCCATATAGCATTGTTCAACATTTTATTTTCCTAGATCAGGATTTAGGTTAACATGAGATATAGTTCTATTTTTTGGTGTAACTAGTTTCTTTGCTTGCCCAATTTCAGAGATTTATTTATAGATCTCTTGAAGTACATCTATACTCATAATAAGTCATTCAATAAGCCATCACCAACTCTCTTTGCTACATGTTCCACAGGTCAGTCACATCCCCTCATAAATCTGCCCTAACTTTCTGCACTTTTCTAATAAACTTTCCTCTCGTCCCTTGAACAAGTCCAACCATAATTCCCTTCCCTAATCCCCCTTGATTAACCATAGATACCTTAACACATCCTTATAGCCTTCATCTACCCTTTACAACCATTTTCCCACCTTTAAAACCTCTAAAACATCCCTCAGCATCCTCCTATAAATCCCCTCCAACCTCCTGTAGAATTTCCTGTAAGTGACTTTTTGAAGTCCGATTGTAGGGAAAACCTCCAGAAGGTTACCAGAGGCCACCTAGGACCCCTCCATACCTTCCTACACCTCTACAAATCCCAAAGTTTACCTCCATCACCACCTAATCGCTGCCACATCCACAAACAAATAAATTACATGCATGACAATTTCACATAAAATACATAAAAACCCAAAAATATGTTTTTTTCTCATTTCCTCCTAGAAATAGCTTGAATAGATGTTGTTTACTTCCTAAGGAGGTAATGGCATTAATTTTATGGTTTTTCATCTCTCTTTCTACAAAAGTAGGGTTAGTTGGTTAATTAGGGTTTGCTAAAGTTACTTCACATTTCAGTCTTCCTTCTCTTTCTGCAAGTAGAGTAGCCTCTGTAGAGTAAGATTTTCTTTCTTTCATCACATATAAAGCTTCTTATAGAATTCATAGAATTTGGCTTGAGCTCCTAGTGATCTTGTGCTAGCTGACCAAGTTACATCCTACAGTAAGAATTAGTACTTGTGCATAAAGCAACATCACTTCCAAGTTTGTTATGAACTACCAAGTTGATAAAAGTAAAGTAGGAAGCCCCTAGAGTTGCAGCATTATTGCTGCAATACTCGTGCTCACCATAGGTTTCGAGCATATTTGACATAGATCGGCCCGTGAAAGGCCATGAATGTGGAAGAAGGGGTCGGGATCCTTATGAGCGCCAGTATTACAACAAGGATGTCGAAACTCCTGGGCTACCAGCTTTACTTATCAACCCAAGGTTCGTGCAAAATTTGAGGTGACAGTGTTATATGCGCAAGTAAAAGTAAAGGTCTTGCATGTTGTCATTGTTCATCTAGTGAGATACCCCAGGGGTTCCAAGCTAAACTTCTATAGAGTCAGAAGAAGCTTGATTCTTTGATGGAAGAAGAGAAAATCTACTCTACGAGAGCTATTATACTGCAATAATGAATAAAAAAAACAGGTAAGGCTAAGTCATACCATATCTTAATTCACCATTTAAACATCTAGGCTAAGTGGAATTTATAAATCAACACTAACCGAATGCTACGACCTAAGTTGCAGAAGTAAAGAGCATCAAACCATACTAAGGTTTAAGGAAGGAAATTAATCTAAATTTGTTTTCAAGCGGAGGAGAAATCGAAGATCGAAATCAGTGAAAGGATGACTTAATCGCAGTAGTGCACAGGAACCGTTGGATCAGTCGGATCAATGAATAGGATTAACGAAAGATGAGCCGCAGAGATTTTATCGTAGGCAATTACATGAATAGATGGATGGATCGATTAACGAATAGGATTAACACAAGATGAGTGGTGGGGATCTTATCACAGAGATTGAGTGAATAGATGGATGAACAGGGTTAATGGAAGATGAGCGGTGGAGATCTTATCATGGGAAAAATGTGTGGAATGATGGAGTGGGTTTTCGTAGGTGGTAAGACGTTTCTCACACACCCTCAAAGTTGTAAGTTGTATTTCTAAATTTCACGCAATTAGCCTAAGTGAGTGACACATAGCAAGAGAAAACCACCTTTCTCGCATGCTCTTGGGCGAATACCAGCCGTGCAAGAGTTCACACGATAATCGTTGGATCATGCGAGATTGGTCAATGGTGGAGCTTGGCCAAGCTATTTGGTGATTGGGTGATTCAATAGCCATTGGATCAAGGGCACAACAGATCAATGGTGGAGATTTAGAGCACATAAAGTAGGTTGAAGAACTCATGATAGCCATTAGATCAAGCTAGAAAGATCAACGATGGAGATTTGGAGTACATAAATTCAAGTGTTGAAATGAATCAGATGGTGGTTGGTCAATTTTGTTGTGGATCAAATGGTAAGAAAATATACAGGTACAATCTGATCAAGATGTTTTTTATTAGCTTCTGCTTAAGCATTTCTTGCTGAAGAAAATGTGCATACGAGCAAAAAGTGATGGAGAAATATGACAATGAAATTAACCACGTATTGAATCAAGAAAACAAACTTCATGCAAGAAATCCTGGCTAATGTGCTAATTGAAAGAAGGCACAAATGGAAGCAAACTAAAACACAACCAATCTACTCTACACTATTGTAATGAACATGCAACTACTTAAGAAAATGAACAATTAAACCTTGAATTGCAGCCCTCTGAGTTAACTTAGTGCTGGCTCAAAACAAAACTCATTCTTATTATCACAACAATGGATTGCATCAAAAACTGTCAGAAGTCTTGCAACTCGAAAATAGAGTAAACTTTTGGAATCTAAAATCCGAATCCTACTCAGGTCCTTGGCCTCTCTACTTATATGTTTGAAGTCTCCAATGAATTCCTTAAAATTAGGGTGGCTCGGTTCCCAAACTCGAAACAAACTGGTGCTTTGACTTCCACTTGCTTAGCTACCTTCTAATCCTCATGATTTGACTGTTTGTACTCTGAGCTAATGGATGAATATTCGAATGGACGGGTAGTAAATGAGGAGGATTTAACTCCTTTAATTCCTCTCCCTTTCTCCATTCAAGTTTTGATGAAGACAGTTTCTAAAATTCCTTGCTTTTATCCTTTAATCCTGCATTAAATGCACATTAGACCACAAAGAAAAATATCCAACTCTAATTCATCTCATAAACAAAATATAATCAAAAGTATGCAATAATCTATGAGAATAGTTGGTTTGACTAAGCTAGGAGGTGAATTAAGGCCCATATAATTACCCAATGATGAGGCTCATTAGATCCCAAAAAGGATAAGGACCCGAGCACGTCTGAGCCCTGCACAGGGAGGAAATTGGTAGATCATCTTGTCAGTGAAGCTACTCAGGTAGATCGTGAGGGTATAGATGAAGGCATTCAAAATCAGTTAGAGGAACGGGAAGAGGAAATTAAGAAGGGAAGTGAGACTAAGGGGATATGGAAAATTAGAGGACCCTTGTCCCAGATCCTAGGAACACTACAGGTAGGATAACACAATTTAAGAAGACCTTATACCTCTAATCGCTGATGAAAAGCCTGTTGGGCAAGGCCATGGAATAGATATCGGTGGGCATGGCAGTTTCTCTCCAAGGTATGCCGAGCTACAAACAAGATTTGCAGAAAAATCAATTCCTACTCCATAAGTAAGATATTAGGCTGGAAAGAATTGAAATACATATTCCATGCATCCTATAACTGTCAGAGATTCTTGGAGAAACTCCAAAGGACCCTACGCCAATGGAATCAGCCTCGGAGGAGTAGAAGGGCTAGTCAGCTTCCCATGTTTTATTTTGTTTTATATGCAAATAAAATTTACTTTTCGTCATGCAAGTATATGTATAGATATAAATATAGAGTATGGTCATGAAACAGAGACGTATATAACTTGGGTAGATAGATTGAAACCTTATTGTTTTTGGATGGATTATAATGCAGATAGGTGGCCAACAGACTTGGTTTCCCATTGGGCACGTTGAGGCCACCTAACTAATCCATGTGGTGTAAATTTTCCTATTATGTAATAGAAAATGAAAGGTCCTACCAAGATTAACAAAAGAAAAAATATTATAGACCCTATAAATAATATTATACCCTAGGAATATGACCACTTAGATTAATAAACCCAAGGGGTTTATATTTTAAACCCAAGGTACTAATAAACCAAAGGGATCAATACTAAAATCCCAAGGCATTATAAGCATAAGGGAATAATCTTAAACCCAAGAGATTAATATTATGAACCCAAGGTATACAAACCCTAAGGTAAATATTATAAACCTTAAAATAAGCATGGTTGACCATGGTAGATGATGGTTGACCATGGTTGATTTTCATATTGAGACAATATTTGTCACAATGTGACATTGGACCATAGTTGACCATGATTGATTTTCATATTCAGATAATCTTTGTCACAATGTGACTTTGGAAAATGGTTGACCATAGTTCACCATGATTTAACATGGTTGAACATGGTGGATTTTAACATTGAGACAATCTTTGTCACAATGTTGACCATGATTCACAATGGTTGACAATGGTTGATGATGGTTGAAAATGATTTATTTTCATATTGAGATAATATTTGTCACAACGTGACGTTAGGCCATGATTGACCATGGTTGACCATGATTATAAACCCAACGGATTTCTATATAACCCTAGGATTAATATTATAAACCTTGTGAATAATATTATGCCCTTGGAATATGAACCCTTAGATTAATAAACCCAAGGGATTGATATTATAAACCCAAGGTACTAATAAACTGAAGGGATCAATACTAAAAGCCCAAGGCATCATAAACCTAAGGGAATAATATTAACTCCAAGGGATTAATATTATAAGACCAAAGTATATAAACCCTAAGATGAATATAATAAACCCTAAAATCAGCATGTTTGACTATGTTTGACCATGGTAGATGATGGTTGACCTTGCTTGATTTTCATATTGAGACAATCTTTGTCACAATGTGATGTTGGGCCATGGTTGAACATGATTGACCATTGATCATTTTCATATTAACAATCATTGATTTTCATATTGACCATGACTGATTTTCGTATTGACCATGCTTGACAATGATTGATATTCATATTGAGACAATCTTTGTCACAATGTGATGTTGCACGACAATTGACCATGATTAACAATGGTTGGTTATGGTTGACAATGGTTTATTTTCATATTAAGACAAGCTTTGTCACAATGTAACGTTAGACCACGATTGACCATGGTTGACCAAGAATATAAACCCAAGGGATTTCTACATAACCCTAGGATTAATATTATAAACCTTATGAATAATATTATACCTTAGGAATATGAATCCTTAGGTTAATAAACCCAAGGGATTGATATTATAAACACAAGGTACTAATAAATCCAAGGGATTGATATTAAAAAACCAAGGCATTATAAACCCAAGGGAATAATATTAAACCAAGGGATTAATATTATAAACCCAAGGTATATAAACCCTAAGATAAATATTATAAACATTAAAATAAGCATGGTTGATAATATTTGACCATTGCTAACCATGGTAGATGATGGTTGACAATGGTTAATATTCATATTGAGACAGTATATCACAATGTGATGTTGGACCATGGTTTATCATGGTGGACCATCGTTGATCATCATATTGAACATGATTTACCATGATTTCTTTTCATATTGAGACAATCTTTGTCACAATGTGATGTTGGACCATGATTGAACATGGTTGACCGTGGTTGACCATGGTTGATTTTCATATTGAGACAATCTTTGTCACAATGTGATGTTGCACAATGGTTGACCATGATTATAAACCCAAGGTATTTATATATAAGCCTGGATTAATATTATAAACCCTATGAATAATATTATACCATGGGAATATAAACCCTTAGATTAATAAAACAAAGGATTGATATTATAAACCCATTATCTAAACCCTAAAATAAACATGTTTGACCATGGTTGATTTTCATATTGACACAATCTTTGTCATAGTGCAATGTTGGACCACGGTTAACCATGATTTATTTTCATATTGTGATAATCTTTACCACAATGCAATGTTGGACTATGGTCAACCATGGTTGATTTTTATATTGAGACAATCTTTCTCACAATTCATTGTTGGACTATGGTTGACTATGGTCGACCATGGTTGACCATGGATGAACATGGTTGTCACAATGTGACAATGGGCCAAGAGACAATATTTGTCACAATGTGACTATGACACACTACAATAATTGATAAACATTAAGAATAAGCATATGTTGAGCATATTCCCTTGAGAATCAATCTAGGTCGTCAATAAAAAAATAAAAATAAAAAGTCAATAGATCCTCATCCACCTTAAGTTGAAATAAGAAGCCTTCGACAATTAATAAGATTATTAAACTTTAATATTCATTACTAAACATCAATATTAACATTGACATATTGTTATTAATATTAAACTTTAATATTAATTACTAAACAATAATATTGATATTACCTTATTAATGTTGACCTGAACCTTAGTATTAAAATCAAAATTTTTAAATTTATTAATATTCACATTAACCTTAGCATTAAAATTAGTAAACTAAAATATTAAATAAATGCTATTAAACTTTAGTAACAACACTAACCTTATTATTAAACTTATTAAAATCAAACTTATCTTTAATATTAATATTAACTTATTATTAAACTTATCAATAAGTTTGATATATTTTTTAAAAGTATAAAAATATAAAATTATTAAACATAAATTATACATAAACTTTGACTAACATTGTTCAACTAATTTTGTGGATTATGATTGATTATTTCACAATAAGATGTGTAATTATTTTTTTCTAAGTTAAAGTTAACCCATAACCCTTTTATATCATGGTTAATCAAGTAAATGTGTGTATTGATAAGGTATTCTTAGTATTGCAATAGTTTTTGTTATTATATTTATGAAGCCTTCAAACAATATTATCCACATTAATATTTTTAATGTGGAATTATATATATATATATATATATAATATATATAATATGGAAGATCACATATTTATTGTCTAAATTTAAAGCCACTAACATTCACGTGTGTGTGTTGACAATCAATATAGTTGATGGCTGTAAAATAATAAATTTAGCATCTATAGATCTTCATCCACTCCAATTACACAAAATTATAAACTAATATATATTTTAATAATTTATTTTTTATTCCAATTTAATTATAATTTTTTTTTATCAATATATCTCTTTTAACGTAATTAACTTACTGAAAAACATTAAAATTTTAAATTCATTTATATATTAAATCAAGAAAGATCATAAATACATTTAAATCAAGAAAGTTCATAAATACATTTAAATACAGAGGAGAAGAGGACAAATTAAAAAACAACGGCAATGAGAAATTCAACAAACGTAATTTGTTTTCAATAAAAAAATATTCCAAAATTTAACATCTTACTCAACCTAAATTAAATTATTATTAATCATTTTCAAATGTCTCCAAACATCTGGTTTCATGGACATTTCATCTCTATATAAACCACTCCTTCAATTTCTTTCTTAAAATGCTTCTCGACTTGCATTTGAAAATAAGCAGGAGACCCAATCGGAGGCCAACAAGGATACCTCAATCTTCCAACTTCAGGTTGATGATTCTATCCAGCAAGCACTCTGAATTTCAATTCATGAAGCTTGGTAAGCACCCTAAGTATGTTTTCTAATGTTGTTATTTATGATCCTTCTATCTTTTAATGCTCTACATTGCAGCTATCCTTTGTTTTTAATATTAGGCTTTTGGTGTATTTTCATTTAATGTGTGATCAACATGGTTTCTGATGTATTTTTATTTGATGTATTTTTATTTGATGTGTGATCAAGGGGTATCTTTATGTGGATTGCTAATTCTCCGAATATTTGGGAATCGGGGCACGGTCAATTTTTTGACCGCATCCATGTCCGTCTGATTCTAGAATATTTTGAGAATCAGCCGTCAACTTAATTTCAGGGGCGATGAAGAGTGTAAAATTTTCCAGATTAGGGTATTGGAAATGAAAGCTTTAGTCATAAATTTTCTTGAAAATTTTCGATTATGATACGATATAATTTGTTTCCTTTGTTGTATGATATCCATTTAAGATACCTTAAAAATGGAACATAAGATGAAATAATGGAATATTATTTTGGTTTTTTTCAAAGTGTTGTTTTCCTTCCACGTGATTGAAATGGATGGATGGGAAGTCCTTCATTTCATATTACTTTACCTTCTAGAACATATAAGAAATGAAGCATAATATTTAAGGTTGTCTAAGAAGAGGGAAAGAAAATTTTAGGAATTTTCTTACTAAATTTTGCATCAACTTATTCTTTTTTCTTTTCAATTTTTTTACCTATTACTTAACTTTTTTGTGGGTTGTTAGCTTGGGAAGCTCGAGGCAGAAAGTAAACTATGTGCTTATTAGGAACTACATTCTTAAGGTATCAAGATAAGGTTTTGAAGTTGCCTCGACATGCATACCCAATAACAGGTATTCCTTCCGATGTTGCAGTAGGGAAGTCAAGTTTATGCGTTTCTTTTTAATTATTATGGCAATTTTACACTATTCACACACTCATTTTATTCTATTTTATTAATTCTTGTAAATGTTAACACCAAGGAAAGAGAAAAGTCATAAGTTGAATATAAATTTATGAAATATAGGAAAATACGTGATCCTTTTTCGTATACTTTAACAGTTGCTCGTTGAACTAATTTTTAGTAGTGAGCTCTACATAAATTAGAAATATTTTATCTATAAAACTGGAAGACCCAAATGCGTATACGGATATGGATGATAATGCATGAGAGTCTAAGAAGCCAGTGAGGAAATCATTGTCTCAAAGAACAAGGTGACCGGACTCGATGAAGCAACAAAGATGCCCAAAGCATAAAAAAGTAGCTAGAAGAGAGTCGGAATTCTAAGGAGATATGTGACAGGTGCATCTCTCCTTCAAGTGGTCGACTGAAATATTCAGAGCCCATTAAATGAGAAATATTTGAACTATACCTGAATATAGATACAGATGACAATGCCTTAGAGTCTGAGAAGCCAATGAGGAAACGAATGTGTCAAACTACTTTGGTAGCCCAATTTCAAGAAATCAACGAGGCTGGAGTGGATGGAACCAAAAAAGGTTCCCAAAACATTAAAAAAGAGTCAAAATAGTGGGAATTATGAGGAGAAAGGTAACAACTCGAAGTCTCCATCAAGTGATTGTCAAGAATGTTCATCGCCCTCCAAAGTAGAGGAGGAATATCGAGCATTGCAGTGCGATTATTTGACTCTATAGGAGGAATGCAACTCTCTTGGCGAATGAGGTGATAGACGTAGAAAGGGACATCAAAATGAAGGAAGCAGAGAAACACACACTTTTGGATAAGAAAAAAACAACTGTGACTTCCATCACCATTATTTTAAGGGCGCTTTGCCTTCTAACCTGACTTCTGTAAGTTTCTCTGCAGTGTTACGAATGTCAAGCGACCATGACGACAAATGTTGCAGAAATGTCAACGATGGAGGTTAGACCGCAAGATGGTAGTTGTTTTTGTTGAGTTTCCCCACCGATTTTACTAGGTCATCTTCACCATAGATATAGGTTAAGAGGAAAGTATATTCTTTAAAAAATAAATTTGGATCGTCAGTTTAAAAGTCAAGAAATCTCTTTTCATCTAAAATTCATGTATATATATCTATCGACTAATAAATTGTTAATTTCTTTTTCATTTATTATGGACAATACTATCTGAATTGTCATCAATCTTCCCAATTACAGGATCCCTATTCTATTTTTGTCCTAAATTAATCAAGTAGTTATATTTAAAAAAAGGAACCCTCTCAGTTTACATATTCTAGATATCATCATGATGTCCTATAAAAAAAAAATTTGTTTTTAACCATAGTTACCAAATTCGAATTCGATTTGATACGGAAAAAATTTGATTGTATAAAATTGAATATGGACAAAATTCGAAAATATACATCCTATAAAGATTAACATATTATCATTATTATTTTCAAAATTTTCTAATTCTTATAATAATACCCTTATTTCATATTTCCAACATTAAACTTTTATATTTATTTAATTTTCCGTCGATAATCTATTATTTGTATTGCCAATTGAGAAAACAATTAAATAAAATATAATAATATAACTACCAAAAACTCAAGGCTGATGTCCATTATAAGAATGAAATATTAGATATTAAAAATATGTTTAATTAATCTCCACAAACCAAAAAAATCATATCTAAATTACTAATTCCGTTTAAAATCTAAATTTATTCAACAATAAATATATAGATTAATATAAATTAATCTTTGTAACCAATCACAAAAATAAATACCTTAATTAAATTCTAAATCAAATATTAATAAAACCAATTTCAAATATTATAAATTATATTTTAATATTTTATAATTTTAAATCAAATATTTTAAAATATTTTAATATTTTAAATAGTTTACAATTTTTTAGATATATAATGGTTACCTTTTTCTATAATTTTTTAATACAAACATTAATGTTTAATAAAAATTTACTATTTTATAATTGAAATTTTTAGATATAAATTTCCTTCACATTTTTTAATATATAAATTACTGACCAAAAGAGATTCAAACACTGTTATGGAGCATCGTATACTCTGCTGAGATTTTTAAAATTGCAGCTGGCAGTGGAGAACAATGTGACAATTTAAATGATTTCCTGAACCAAAAATTTCGTACCGCATTGAAATTAACTTGTTAAATCGCGAACTGATTCGTATCAACTAATTTCCAAACTTTTTCGACCAATACAGCAGAACTTGGTAAATATGTTTTTAACCACTACTGTCAAATTCCTTTTACAATGCAGGAAATTGTACTATATTTTGATGCAATCGGGTATAAAATTCTAGGGTAGAAATGTACTTTTCTCAAATGAATAAAAGGTTTATGGCCATCCGTATCTCCCATGCCATTGTTAATGGAACAACATTAAAATGTTTTGTTTATGTATTATTTGCTCAATTCTTACATAGGTTGAGTCCATTGGCTACAAAATTCATTCTAAAAATGTACTTTTATTTAAATGTTGAAGCACCCGTTATAGCTATTTGTGTCACCCATTCCAATGTTAATGGAAAACCATAAAAATATTTGTTTGTGTATTCCCTACTCAATTTTTAAAATGCACATGAATATAATCCATTAGGAAAAATATTTTTCAATCTTGTTACAATCTCCACTTATCACCCATGGCAGCGTTAATGGAAGAGCCATAAAAATATTTGTTTTTGTATTCCCTACTCAATTCCTAAAATGTACATCAATAGAATGGATTAAGAAAAATATTTTTTAATCTTGTGACGGCCTCCACTTATAGAACACTTGTTTAGAACAATGATAATGAATGATGAATTGACAATTATTCTTTTCAATAAGTCTTTGAAGTGTACATATGTAATGTTCCTCCTAATTCCTCAAGTTAATAATTTGTTCATTAATAAACACTATATAAACAACTATTCTTTAGCATATTTAAAATTCCAAATATAATATGGCTAACATTGAAGTTTTCTCCTTCGTTTATGCTTAGAATCATATATCAAAACATGGATACGTAAACCCTCAAAGGATAAAAACAGCGTTGTAGTTTTCCTTTATTTTCCTCAATTCAAACATTACTCCTCTATAAAAATGATTAAAATCATTCCATGAAACTACTTGATTGCCTATTAAACATGTTTTATTCATCATAAGCCATCCCTACCTCCAAATTTAAGTTGTAGGCAGATTTGAAATGTCGGAAATCATTCAAAATCATATGTCCTTTTGTTATTGATTTATTTGTGGTTCATTTAGGTGGTGGATTATACTCCCAACCCATGCATCCTCCCAGATATCAACGAAAGTGGCCACACCCACCCTCCAAGATAGTGCTTACCTTCCCCATCAAAGGATAATACTTCACAATGCTCTTCTACATCACTAAAATATTATGCTTATATTTGTTAATATCCCTTATATAATATTCCATAGAATATGGATAAATATATTTTTCAATCACCATATAACAACACAATTCTTCACCTAGAAAAATCCTCCAAATACTCCCCAATGAAAAAATATTTTGAGAAAAGATAATGCTCTAAAGGTGTTATCCTCAAAACTTTTGTACAACTAACCTCTTCCATTTTATTCATGAAGTCACTTTTTTGGGTTGATCCTCTGTGTTGTAAATTTTTCTGACACCCTTCAAAGTTACAATTTTTTCTCAAAAATTGTGATTTTATTCCTCGGCCAAATCATCTCGCATAAACAGAGTTGAAGAGGCAAATAGTTCCTATGTATTTTTCTATGCCATTTTTAGTTTTGAAATTAAATAAATTTAATTTTATAAAATATCATTATAAAATACCTCGAGATGTTATAAAGAATGTACGAAAGGATATTGCGGAGGGAAGACTTTGACAGTGGTATTTTTCTTAAATGAGGTTATAGGTGAAAGAATGAAGGAAGGGGAGGCTAGGTAAACACTCGAAATATACCCCATACAGGTAAAAGTGAAGATACATATTTTAGAAATAAATTTAAAAAACAAATCATTCCAATGTTATAAAGATATTTTCTCCTTGTGAAATAGTTTTACACAGATAAAAATGAAATTTTTAGAGAGTAGACAAATGAATCTTTTTCATTTCCAGTGAAAATGAGATCTTTGTCATTTACAAGAATCTTTGTATTTCCATGTAGCTTTTGAATTTTTTCCATAAATACAGTAGCAGTTGTAATAGCTTTAAAAGGATGAGATAATGCACAAAATTTTATAGAATTGGTAAGTCTATCAACTACCACCATGATGACACTCTTTCCTTAATACTTGGGTAAACCTGCGATAAAATCCATTGAGACTTCCTCCTAACATTGAATGGGAATGGAAGAAGGTTGTAACAAACCGAGGGACTTAATTCTCCTTAGATAAGGTTTCTATTGCTTTAGTCCATGTAGTATTGCCAACACCTCACGATATATTTACATGGTGATGGGGTAGTCACAATAAATGATTTTTTTGAATTGATATCCAATGTATTATTTTTAGATCTTTATATTTATTAAAAAAGACTTCAAATTATTTTTAATTTTGATAATTAACTCAAAGTAAATTATAAATTTTAGGGATTTAAGTGGATTTAGATATGGCTCACAAATGAAAAATTATATAATTTAAGATAAATGTTTTTTTTTTTAAATTATTCTAACTGATAAAGAAATATTAACAAAGTTGTGATATATTGTAAATTTATGATTTTAAAGCATAACTTTAAAGAGATTAACCATGACGAATCAACTTATATTTAAGTAAACTCATGGATATCATCAAGTGATTATGAATAATGATGGGTAATATTATAAATTTACAATCAAATAACTAAATAAGCATAGGAAAACTATACAAAATGAAAAACTATATAATCAAATAACTAAATAAACATATGAAAACTATATAAAATGGAAAACTATACAATTTAAAATAGATGCTTTTTAAAAGTGATAAAGAAATTTTATCAAAGTTTTGATATATTGTAAATTAATATTATAAATTTACAATCAAATAGCCAAATAAACATATGAAAACAATATAAAATGCCATGTAGCAATACAATTTATATCATAAAGAATTTTAATGATGTGGCATTAGTGATTGTCTAGCTCTTTATAAATTAGTATTTCAGTAATCAATGTTATCAACATAAAATTAGTATTTCAGTAATCAATGTTATCAACATACACTAGAGCCCTATAATATATCAATATATCAATAAAATTTCTGGTAGTGAAATCTATCAAGCCTAATAAAATGTGTAGGAATTGTTTTTAGTTATATTACGATTACTCTCTCTTCAAATCTTTTTTAACATATTAATATTTTATACATGTGAAAGTAATTCATCTTTTGTTATTTATATTAAAAACACTTTCTAGTTTTTTTAAGATATCAATTTTTTTTTATAGATGAAGTTTGTAATATATTTTCAAAAATATTAATAGAAAAAAGAAAATTTATCTATAAGATATAATTGAATTTTGAAAAATAAGTGGTGTTGCATATTCTTTTTAGAAAATGAAAAAAAGGCCACACTACAATTGAATTGGCAATCTCTATATCTTGAGATATTAAGTAAGAAAATGAGATTCAAAGTTCAAATCCCCATTAGTCAAGTCAGAAAATATATATATAAAGCCTATAATACAACTTAATCAATTAAAATAGCATAATTAACATCGAAATAAATTTTCACTATCTACCCAATAATACAAATAATTACACCTAGATGCAGGTTTCATGATGCAATTAATGACGATTAGATTGAAGGACAACAAGCAACTTGGCCACATGGCCACCCGTGTCCCCTTCGAGTCCAATTTATGGCAAATAACTGTCAACTTGCAGGCAACATTACTCTGGTGCTCAAGTCGAGAAATCTACAACATGCATAGGGCTATGGCCTCCTCAAGCCATAATACATCCTTCCCTCCCCTGATAAACTACTCATGCCTCCCTCAAGCCGCGGACCTGAGCTCTCACACCATCACTGGCATCCTCTGTGTTTTGTTTTTTATCATTCCTTCTAGCATGGTCTGCTTGCTTGTGCTGGCATTTTTATGTTAAAACTTGAGACCTCTACGTGGGCTTTTTCTAGTGCTCACACGAACTGGTTTCCCATTGTTGGGCAGTTGCATTATGACTGTGATATTTTTTTACAAAAATCTGTTCAGCATCGCAGAGGCCGAAGCCTCACTATATTTTTATTTTGTTTAATATCAATAGAATAGTATTACTTAGAAAAAATAATACTACAAATAATAAAATTAAAATTCTATAAATCTTGTACTAAAATAAACATAACTATTTAAGTCAATTGAACTCAATTCAAGTGATAAGGTTCACAATTTGTGTCCCAAGTATATATCGTAACTTCAGTCTCAAAAACATATTAGCCCTTGTGACATAATTTCACTCTACTTTTTCTATGATATAGCATATAACTAAAAATAAATTACATATAACTATATTATGAAAAACATATCACATATCAAAAAATTAATAACCATAATTTCACTCTTCTTTCTCAATAACATAATATATAACTAAAAATAAATTAGATATAACTATATTACGAAAAGCATGTCACATTACATTTTTAAGTGTTATCAAAAATTAATAATCATAATTTCACTTTACTTTCTCTATAACATAACATATAACTAAAAATAAATTACATATAACTATGTTACGAAAAACATGTCACATTACATTTTAAGTGTTATCACTATAACATTACCACATACATCGTCTTCGAATGCCATGCAAAGAGTCATCATAACAGATCATTCACTTAGGGTTTCTCACGCTTTCTATTGAGTATTTCTAAACCTCTAGAATCTATATCTAGGGTAATAAGACATTTTTCATGGGGCTTTCATGATTGGATTTCATTTCATTTCCTAGTGAGAAAGGTATCAAAAATGTTTAATAAAAATAATCGTGCCAAGAAAAAGAAAATTTAACCTTCGAAAACGTTAATTACAACAACGTTAATAATGAAATAAAAAAACTATATGAATACCTAAACTGCATTTTTATGGAATAATTCATGACAACGGCACATGGTATGGTTTTTCAGCAATGTAACAATTCGCACCACTTCATTACCGGAGATTCGCCCAGGGTAAAACGGTAGAAAGCCCATATTTACAATTCCCTAGCAGACTAAACTGCCAAAGCTACACAAATTTCGCCTGTAAATCCTATGGAAACTCCTGGATTATGTGAAGTTAGTGATGAGAAAGACCGCAGAGATTTAAAAAGATGAAGGCATTGAGGCTATCTAGCTCTGAAATTGGGCCCTGCATAGAGGGCATTCGAGCTTAACAAAAAACCACTGGCCAATGCACTTCGGATGAAAAAGGTGATTGCAAGGCAGTCGACTTGCATTTTGTCCAGCAACGAGCCTATCATGACAGATGACACATATCAATATCTCGCCCTCACCATCATCCATTCCAATGGATTGCGCAGGAATGGTAAGGGTTTGGGAAGATTCAACAGCCGCAAGAGCAGCGGTTGCGGGATAACGGTGATGGAGAGCAAGGTATCGCTGTCGAAAATGAGGATGAAGATCAAAATATTCAACTCTTACTTCTATACAATTACTGTCGTCGTTTTCCAAGAGTTGAAGTACCCGACGATAATTTGGAAAGGTGCCACTCCATACAACTTGTTGGCTGCACACATTTCCGTCTGGCCGACTCCAATCTATGATCATTCGCAACAAAACAATGTTCATGTTTTCAGCCATTGCAGCCTCCATATTCGTTTGGCCACTGTAGTTGGAAGGACGCAGTTCATAGATGGCGTTCTGTCCAATGTCATCTAATCGACGTACGGACACATTATCCCAAACATTCTCCAATTCCCACACAAATCTGTTCTCTGTTTCAATCCTTCTAAACACCACACTAGATACCAAGTGTTGTTGCTGAACATCACTTGCATTTAATTCCATGGATGCCGATTGTTCATCTGAAACCACGTAACTTTCCCATACCGTCTCGTTCCCGCTCACCTGACCACTAATTCTCTGAAAGATTTCTTTCACAATTTTGATATATCTTCCATTTCTTGATTCGTCCATCCTGTCGCTTTCGGAAAGATATGTCGCAGAAGTTTCTGAACGTACCGCGGAGAAACACTGAAGATGATACCGCGATCACACAGCTTTCCTCATATCATTTTAAAGTTAATATACTTTACCATGACATTAGTTATGGTTATGGCAGGCCGACACAAAAAGTTTTTGCGTTTTTCTTTTTAATTTGGAAAAATGTTCTAGTTTTTATTTCACCTTCTAAAAGCATACACAATTATATTTTTCCACATGTTTCTTTAATTCTATTTTTTTCCATATTCAAAGTTTTATCAACAATTATATTTTTCTACATGCTTCTTTAATTATATTTTTTTTCCATATTCAATGTTTTATCATCAATTTTAACAATCTAATACATTCAAAATAGAAATAAAACATCTAAGAATGTATTTTCATAATTTTATATATAACATTAGTATTTAAAAATAAAATAAATACTATAATCAAAATTGATAAAGAATAAGTTTTGATTAAGTGTAGCAAAGATCACAAATATGATATTTTTCTTTCCCATTATTTTATTGAAAAAGAAAGTAGTAATATTGTAAAATGTTTCATTTTTTTTTAGTTTTTGTATTTAATGTTAATCAAAATTTTAGTTTTGCATAGAACATCAATTTTCATATTTCTCTTTTTGGACCTATGATCTTGGAAAAACACAATCAAATATTTGACTTCAGCTAGGAAAAAGTTTACCAATAGTTTTTGACATATTTATTTATCATTCATTCATTTTATGACAATATTTCTATAAATTGTTAGTTCTTTGTTCATTTCTCATAGACAATACTAATTCAAATGTCATCAATTCGACACAATTACTTGATCCCTATCCCATCCTTGTCCTAAAATTGATGGACTCATTGTGTCCTAAAATTGATGGATTGATTATATCTAAAAGATACAACCCTCTCTCTCCACATATTCGAGATCCCATTATCATGAACTATCAAAAATATTTATGGAAGCGCCTTATCAATTAGTTTTTAACCACTACCCTTAGACAAATTTTCTCTTTACAATGTACGAAATTTCTTTATAGGTTAAGGTCATTAGGTACAAAATTTACTGAATAAATATACTTTTATTTAAAAAATGAAAGCTTCGTGACCATCCATATCACCCGTTCCACTGTTAATGGAACAACACTAGAATTATTTCTTCGTATATTCCCTTCCTTACTCAATTCCTAGATATCTTGAACCCATTGGCTACAAAATTTATTCAAAAAAATGGAATTTTATTTATAAATCGAAAGCTTCATGGTCATCCATATCACCCATGGAAATGTTAATGGGAGAGCATTAAAATTGTTTACTTGTCTATTTCCACGGGGCTTCACTTACAGAGCAATACCATACCACGTGGGTTCATATTGGGGGATATATATTGAGGAAAATTTGACTTAATATATTGGGGGATATATAGGGTGTAATGGGTTTTTATATTGGCAAGTATAAAAAATGGAATTCAAAGTTAATGAAAAATTATAAAGGGGTATAAATAATGTTAATGAAAAAATGGATACCTACAATATCTAGTCAAAGTAGGGGTTTTTTAAATTAGGGAGGTGTATTGGGTTCATATTGCTAGGGGGTTAAATAATGTGACTTTTAGAGGTATTTTCCAGTATATAGTCAGACTAGGGGTATTGTTTAATATGCCATGAATGCATGTGATATGTTAGAGGTTGATTGAGTGAATCCCCCTGTGTATTTCATACTCAATTCTTGAAACTTACATCAATAAAATCCACTAGAAAAATATGTTTTACACTTGTTATTACCTCCACTTCAAGCAAACTTATTTAGAACATTGACAATGCATGAAAAAAATTACCATTTTTCTTGTGAATGAGTCTATAATGAGCACATGTGTGATGTTCCTCCCAATTCCTCTTCTATAATTTTTCCCAAGTTAATACTTTGTTCATTAATAAACACTACATAAATAAATATTCTCTAGGAAATTTCAAATTCCAATGATATTATTACCACCATTGAAGTTATAACCTTCATCCTTTTATGCTTAAAAAAATATATCGAATCTTGGGCATGTAAACGCGCAAACGCTAAAAATATCACTCTAGTTCATCTTGATTTTCCTTAGTTCACACATGATTCCCTTCTAAACATGATAAAAAAACATTCTATGAAACTACTTCATTGCCTATTAAGCATATCTTATCAATCATAAGTCATTCCTGCCTCCACATTTAAATTGTAGGTGGATTTAGAATATTGGAAAGCATGCAAAAACCTACTTTACTTAGTTATTAGATTAGTTTTGGTTCGATTAGGCAATATCTTCTTTTCTTGACCCATGCATCCTCCCTTATCTGAAAAAAAGTCACCACACCTACCTTCCAAGCTAGAGCCTACCTTGCCTCCCCCCTCCCCCCATCAAAGGAAAATCCTTCAGAATTGTCTCCCGCATCACTAAACTATTATGCTGAGATTTTTCAATAGCACTTATCCAATATTCCATTGAATGTGGATAAATATATTTTTGAATCACTAATTAACACCACAATTCTTCACCTTGAAAAATCCTCCAAACACTCTTCAATGCAAAAGAAAGATTACTTCAACTCAATTGATTGGATGAACACAAAATGTACACCATTCTCCATACAGAGGTAGTTCAGCTTTAGAGAAAGATATGGCATGAGAAAGGCATCAAGGAGAAGCATTTCCAAGAGGGATATTGGACACTACTCTATGATTCAAGATATAAAGATTTCAAGGGCAAGCTAAGGACAAGATTTCTGGGACCCTACACTGTGGAGAAATCCAATGACAATGGTTCAGTTCTAATCAGAACCATTGATGATGAAGCCATCCCCATGCTTGTCAATGGACATTGATTGAAAGTCTACAAGAAACCCCTCTCCAAGTGAGAGTTCATTGAAGGTTTGGATAAGGCAGTGATGGTAGTGGAGCATGTCTTAGCCTCCACTTCATCCACTCATTGAAGAAGAAGAAAAAAATAAAAAATAAGGACTCAAGTGAAAACCTCCATGAGGTGCTTGAGTCTGATCATTAGGTTGAAAACCTGTCCTGAGGCGGCCCAATGATGTCAAAAAAATAAAAAAGAGGAGAGAAAAATAAGATCCCTGGGTGAAAACCTCCCTTAGAGGTGCCCAGGGCAAGCAGTTAGGGTGAAAACCTCCCTCAGGCACCCTAGTTGTTTTCAAGAAAAACAAAAAAGGGAAATGAATTTATAGTTGCATTGCAGGTTTGCAGGAGGACTACATGAAGTAGTATAAGGTGCCAAGGGAGCCCTGAAACCAACAAAAACACCTATCCTACCTTCCCACAGTTTTATCCATCATTCTTTGCATTTTTTTCACCTCACTGTGCTTATTTATCAAAAACTATGTTTTCTAAAGGAGGCTCTGTGTTTTCCATAGGAGGCTCTTGAAGGAATTACAGAGAGGCATAAATGGATAGAAAAGGCAATTTGAGGGACAAGGAAGCTTCATAAAAAATATATAAATCCTCCTACAGTCTTCAAACCTCTTTGCCATCATGTCCAAGCCTTCATCACACCCCAAGCATCATTCTTCTTCCTGTACAAGAAAAACACAAAGGAAAAAACAATTTTCAAGACAAAGAAAAAACAAAAAATAAGAGAGTAGGCAGCACCATCAACCTTACCTGAAGCCTACCTATTACCTCTCCATCTCTATCTACATCTCTAGCATCATCCTGTTGTGGTAAAAACACAACCCCCGATTTTTTACTTGCTCAACTCAAATAATGGGGACCCTTTCTATAAAATTTTTGCTAGGCACCTTTTTGGATTTTTATTTTAGTTGATTGCCCTACACTGTCGTTAATTTTTAGTTTTCTTTGGATTCTTGTTTTGATTGTTTTGTTAGAATCGATTTTTTACAAGCTTCCCATTGACGCTTGTTCGCCTCATTTGGTCAACTGGTTTGAAAATGACACTCCTTTGAAGTCTCATTATTTATCTAGCCTGGGTTAAAAATGTATAAAATGTATAATATTGCATTTTGTAAATAAATTAGTTCAATAAGACATTCATTTTAAATATTAACTCGCAACAAGTTTTTATTAACATTTTTCATTTTTTAGTCATGCAGCCAAGTTATTAATTATCGGGGTTTTAAGAAATTCACTCCAATTGCCAAATGAAATCTTAATCTCAAAAATCTAAACATTCAAGTGGCTGTAGTTTAGATAATTTCGCAACTTAAATAAATTTCATTTAAAGAAAATCAATATAAAAAATGATATTAAATCTTAATTTAATTTAATTTTAATTAATATATACTTAATTTAATAAATTTAAAAGTTAAATATATAGAAAAAAAGATATAATATATAAAATAAAACATTTATATGAATATCGCATCGGGAGTTTCATATGTCCCAAGCTTAAAACCCCCGATATTCCCCACACCCCGACTTACCGATACAATGGGGACTTATCGCATCGGGAATTCTATTTGAAGACCCCCGACACCTCCATGCTCCGATACCCGATGGCCTCTCATCCCCAATCGCCGAAATTTCAAAAAAGGCCCGAAAGGCATATGGGCATGATGTATTAATTAAAAAAGTTTTGATATTTGTTTTTTTTATCATACGTTTTATGTTTTGAAACCACTCACGTAATGAGTGGAATAGGTTAGTTATTTAACGTATGGTGTAGGTTAGTATGGTAAGTTTTAGTATTTTATAGATATATTAAATATGTTAATATGGTAGGTTAGTATTTTATATATAGGTTAGTTATGGTAATATGGGTGGGACGTATTTGTAATATATTAGTTTATATTGATATACGTAATGTATTATATTATTTAAAATAAAATGTAATATATTATATTAGTTAAATTAATATATATTATTTAATTAATAGTTCAGATTAATTAATTTATAATATTTAGTTAATTAATTTAATTTAGATTCAAATAATATTTAGAATTAGTTTTTAATTAGATTTAATTTGTTTATAAATAGTTAATTAGATATTCGTTAGCTAGTTTATAATTAGTAATTAAATTAGAATTAATTAGGGTCTAATTTAGGATTTAATTTTTAATTCAAATTTTGATTTTTAGCCCAGCAACAGAATTTCCAGATTTATATCAGATTTGACCCATCAATTTTGGAAGCTCATAAATTGAGTTCTACTTGGCCAAATGAGGCCCACGACAGCTCATTGGAAAGAGAAAATCAAGGAGAACATTTTGAAAGAGGTTTCACCAACAGATTTGATCATTTATTGGGCCAAAAATCAAGCAGAAGATCAGGCTACGAATTTTGAAAAACAAAATCAATTTTCTGAGTCATTGTTTTCAATTTCATTTGACCAAAACCTCTTCTAATTTCAGATCCATTGGCCAATGATATCCTTTGTCAATCAAATCATTCCAAGCATCAATACGTAGCTTATATTTTGTTTTTAATTATTTATTTAAATAGAATTTGATTGGGTTTGATTTAATTGCCAGCAATGCCATTTTGATTTTATGGTTGCATTTTAATTTATTTTGATTTCTTTTTGCAGGAAAACAGTGAAAGAAATATGGAGAAAAAGATCTCAGTCAATGAGAATGCTCAAGCAATTGAAGATTGGAATTATGAGCAAGTAAAATTGGATTTAGTAGAATTCTCTTGAACAAACTCTCCTCTCTAAACATTCTTTTACAAAGACTATAAATAACAGATTGCAGAATGAAATAAGGGCTGCTCTCCTCTGCAATTTTAGAGCTTCTAAAAGCACTATTGTAACTGGAATTTAGAGTTGTAGGAGGGAGGAGTGAAAAATCTCAGATCTGGGGATTATTGAGGATTTTCCCTTTGTATATTGAATTATGCATGAAGAACAAAGCTTGCACTTTTGTGGCTCTAGTTTTAAAGGCAGAAGTTCAAGCAATGTAAAGGGTTGTTGGAGACCAAGAACAGAGAAATGGATGCAATAAATTGGTATTCCTAATACTACTGTTTCAAATATCAGTTTTAATTTTATAATGATATAAATGTGTCATTTTATTCATGTTTGTGCACTATTGTCAATATGGGTAATTTGTCTCAATCTTGTTATTATGTATCTCTGTTTTTTATGGATTAAATTCTCATTTTTGAGTAACTACTTACTCTGAAATCTGTCTTATGAAACTGATTTATTGAATGATAATGTGTTGTGAACTATTTTCCACATATCATTATTCAATTATTGGATTTATTGATTTGATAATCAATGTCATTTTGTGAACTACTTCCTGAATGTTGTTGATTTATTATTTCAGTTTAAGGTCTCAATAGAATGCGTTTTGGTAACCATAATATCAGTTAATTGAATTACTTCATTAACTTGATATTCATTATAAACAAGACATATTTAAATATCAATATTTTAATTATCTTGCTCTTAGTTGGGTTAGATTTATATCTACCTAATTAAGATAGGATTTAGATTAGTTTCTTTTGCTTGCATCATAGAATAATCTTGCATTTAGAGCAAAATATATATTCTGTTAAGTCCTCTCCTCAAAGAGGCAAAACTTTAGTTGTGGTTTGGCTGAACCCAAATCAGTTTAAGGGTCATTCTCTTGCCTGATCAGCAAGAAGAAGTGATCTGATGTCCCTGTCTATTGGTAGTTAAAGATACATTATAAACCAATAGCAATAGGGAGAAGGTAACTGGACCTAGATGAACAGTCGGAGCCACCACACCAAATGGAAAAGGAGCTGCTTTTAAGGTCCGGACCAGTTGGTTATCCCCCAATGTTGTTGTAGCGATTTTCAAGGCAGCAACAGGAAGCTGGAAAGCCGGAAGAATCCCTCAAAGGAGCCAGAGAGCCCAAGTAGTAGCCAGAGAAAGCTGAAAGCAGGTAGCGCAGAGAGCTGAGAGAGTTTTGGAGCCACTTGGAGGTCAAGTGAACCAGAGAGCACGATTGACAGGCAGCAAAGCTGCAAAAGGTTGCTGGAAGGTTGCTAAAGGTCGCTAGGAGGTCTAGCAAACCATTGATGCACGCAAAGGCTGAGAGAGGGCTCAGAGAAGCCAAAGCTGAGAGCCAGAGCCAGAGCTAGAGCCAGAGCCATGAGCCAGAGCCAAGAGCTAGAGCCAAGAACCGGCGCCAAGAGCTAGAGCCAAAGCCGAGAGCTAGAGTGAGAGCCGAGAGCCAGAAAGACGAGAGCTTCAAGAGCCAAGGATAAGATGTTGTTCTAAGCCCACCGAGTTTTGTGTAAACTAGTGGAGTTAAGTGTGGAGCTTGTAAAAGAACTATTGCCATAATCCCAGAGGGCCTAGTCGAGTTGACTAGAGCTCAAGGAGACGTAGCCCAAGAGTTTTGGGTGAACTCCAAATTAATATTAATGTCTTATGTGTGATGCTCATTTGCTGCATTGTTTCACTGCTATATGTTTTAAATCAGTCTAAGCAAACCAATTTATAGCACATAAACAGATTTAAAACAAACATAAGCATATACCTATATTTTTAAGCACTTATTAATTCCGCAATTGGTTAATCATAAATACTTGGGAATATTTAAGCTTTGGAAGTGGGAGAGGTTCTTGTAAGCTCACAAGAAGCCTTCAGTGCCCCATTTTCAAATCAGTCTCAGAGGTGAGTGTATGCAACTTTCCTTTTAGATTGTGTCTCCCAACTTGGGTGCTCTAGCTTTCCCCAACCAGCTCTGTGGGTTTCAATATAGGACAAGCCACATCGTGATTTGAATTTCCTCAGCCCCTCCTTATGCGTTCACTTTGTATTACAGTGATGCTCTGAGAGGATGGCTACGGGAACCTGGGGCAATCGATGGGCATGTTCAAGCCGGGTGGTGGAAAATGATGTGAATAATCTAGAAATGGACTAATAGTAGCATATCTTGGTCCCCTCGACTCCTTGTGGTATGTGTCTAACGTTCGCAAGAGCTCGCAAAGATTAAAGCAAAGCTCTTCGACCTTAAGGTTTTGCTGCACCGACAAAATGTTGTGGCTTGTGAAAACTCTTATGTAATAGAATCCAAATGCAAGCAGGTTGCCATTCTTGAGGATGAGATCGGAGCATTGCGTAGCATGATCAAGGATCACCCCTTCGGTGATCTTTGATCGGAGAATCAAGGTGGCCAAGTTGGGTCCTCTCCTAGAAGAACAGAGCACCCCTTCATAATTCTAGAATTCGGGCATTGATTTAAATCACCCTGCTAATTTTAATGCTTATACTACAATTGTAATGATTGGTTTTTTTGTGCATGGATTATCCATTTGTAAATGATAAAATTGAAGCCCATGGATGTAGATGAGTTGTAAATCACTTGTGTATTTTGTTGTGATCGGGCACGGAATTAATACAAGTACTCGTTGTTTATATATATATATATATATATATATAATATATATATATTAATTTATATATATAACAAGAAATAATAATATAAAAATATATATATATAACAAGAAATAATAATATAAAAATAAATAGAATAAAAAATAAAATTATTTAATTAAAATAAAACATTCAATTTACACTTTATGAAACATTTTGACTCATAGTATTCACAACCCATGTGCCAAGTTTGAATATTTCTATGTGAGAGCTTATATATAGACACAAAGGGATTAGTACCTTGAGTTGTCAATCTCGCAGGTGGCTATTATTGGTAAATGTAAACCTTCCTTGGCTGAACACCATATAAAGTTTAAAAAAGAAAATAGGGAATTTTTTATAAAACTTTTGCATCTTAATTTCTTAATTAAAAATTAAATAAATAAAAGGGTTGTTTTCTCTTTGTTTTTAATTTTTAAATATATTTTATATGTTTTATAAATGATTTGTGTAAATAAAATAATATTCTCAAACGAAAAATCCTCTATTTTTGTATCGGAATGTTTTACAGACAAAGTTAAAAATAAATAAATTAGGGAATCTCGTTTTAATGATTTTATTTATGTATATATAGTCGTTATGTCCTGAAAAACTAGCCTTTAATTTTGTATAATTATTGTTTTTCCCCAGCATGTGAGTGTCTTAAGGCGAAGTTTTAAAAAAAGTTAAGGAAAATTTTGATAAAACATTTTCATAATAATTTTTAATTTAAAAATAAAATAAAAAGAAGAGTGATCTTTTCTTTATATTGTTTCCATAATGTTGATTCATGTATCTATAATCTTTATGTATGAAAAAATAGGTTATTGAAAAATAAATAAAATAAAAGAATTATTTTTTCTTTATCCCTTTTCCATGATTTTGATTCATGTATCTATAGTCATTATGTATGAAAAAATAGGCTTTATCTTTGTATCAGTGTATTATAGGTAAAGTTAAAAAAAAAATAGGCAATCTCGTTTCAGTGATTTTGATATATGTATCTTTATTCCTTATGTCTGAAAATTTAGGCTTTGATTTTCTATAATTATTGTTGCCACATGACAGTGTTTTATAGGAAACCAAGTGTCAATTGGTTATGCCAAATTTGATATTTGAATCATGTTGTGTGAGAGCTATGTATAGACACAGAAGATTCACGAATGATTCAGGGATTACTACCGTAAGTTCTCAATTTCACAGGTGGTTATTATTGGTAAAGATAAGCATTCCCTTGTAGAACACCAAATTAGGCTTTTTTTTAAATCACACTGTCTTATAAGAAAAAAATTTAATAGCGCAAAAAAATGATATCTTTTTTTGTTATAATTTCTTAATTTAAAAATAAAAATAAAAACAAGAGTTATTTTCTCTTTATTTTTATTTTTCTTTTTAAATTATATTTCAAATCTTTTTCCAATGGTTTGTGTAAATAAAATAAAATTCTCAGACCAAAAATATCTCTATCTATTGTTGTCCTCTAGCATGAGAGTTCTTTTATGAAAGTGTATTAATTTCTTCTTTTGAAGCTTTTTTTCCATCAAAATGCAATGAGCATTGCATATTTTCAATAGTTACAAGTGCGATGTATTTTCAATAGTTACAAGTGCGACATCGCACTTTGACAATGGAAAAGGTGCGATAAGGGTTTAAAGTAGGGTTTTTAGTAATGTAATCTAGGATTCCTGTAGTTCTTAGAGTGGCTCTTCTTCCATATTTGTAGGGGAATGTTAAAAAGGGATCATCAGGTAGCGAGAAATCTAGATTTAGGGTCTTCTACCTCAATGTGACAAAATGACATATAACAAAAGGCTATTTCTTCTATAAGTTAGACATTTTTCCATGTGAATTTCTATTAAGAAATAAAAAGTTAAGAATTATATATATATATAACCAACATAAATGTGTTTTGATTCTAGATCTATCAAGCAAGAAGAGGGATCAAATCTCTCTAGGTTTGCACCTTGGGGGATTTAATCCATATCAGTGCTTGATAAATCTAATATTAGAAAAATAGAGAGAGTCGAGAGAGATTTCACATACTATACAAAACCACATTATTATATTCATGTAAAAAAGGATACATATATAAGAATATAAATCACAAACTTCCACAAATCTAGATCCTAATAAAGTGGATATCATGACACAACTACAACTCATACACATAGGAAACAACAACTTCTAGATTGACAACTTGGGACTCATGATAAAAAACTGTAAGTCACATGACACACATGAAATACATGGAAGCATTACTTCCAACACTCTCCCTTACTGCTTACGTGCAACAAATACTGAAAACACACATTACAACAATAAATGAATCTCTGTCACATTTGTATAATATGGTCATCAATAGCACTCGCATCCACTCTAAAATCTCATAGTTTCTGCTCTTTTCCTCACCACATTTTTCAAGCTCCCCACTTGATCCATTTAAGACATGACTGCTTCTGACCATCATTGATGAACTTTGCAGAATTGGTGCTGCTCAACCTCCCAAAGGACAATCTCGATACTAAACCATCCTATGGAACTACCACCATCTGTTGATTCCATGGCCCTCCACTATATTCATTAGTTATCTAAGATAGCATTATGGGTACAAAATGTGATCAAAAAATGAAAGTGGAGTTTTCATTGATTAATTTGCAAGTTAGTTTATATCCTTTTAGGCAATCGATCAAAATTGCAAAAGTACACAAACATAGGCTAAATTGCAAAAAATTTACAAAAAATGGGAGGTAAAGAATGTAGCATAAAACAAGAGCAAATTTATAACAGAGTTCACCCATCTTGGGAAACGTCTCTAGGTCTAGATTCCAATGGTGACCACTTCATTAAAATTCTCAAATATTTATTACATCAATTTACAAGCTTCAAAATGACAATACGACACTTCAACGTTGCTCAAAACACTCAAAAACCCCCATCTAGGCTCTTCTTGAGCTCAAAAGGTTAAAAATTGAGTAAAATACCCCCCTTTTACCAAATTGGTCTGCAACTGAAACTCAATAGGTCTCGAACCTGCTAACTTGGCAAGCCCACTTGGTTAGGCATTTAGGTTGGTACTCCGTGGGTTAGGGGTTTTATCCTCCTCACCCGCCATTCGTTCCATTGTTTGTTTTATAACATGGTAGGGTTCGTTTGACTGACCCCACCTTTTCGGGCCACACATCAACAATAGTAATGAGAGGAAGAGTGTGGCAGTGGTTTAAAAAACCATGTACCACCCATTTTGATTAGCACATGACCACTTATGAACTTGGGTCGGGTTGATCCGAGGTTCAACCCACCGTTCCGCCACTGTTGGGTGCAATTTTTAAGCATATTTTAGACACCTATTTCCCTAGTTTTTATCATTTTCTCTCTTTCAACTTATGAACTTTATGTCACAAATTCCACTTTCCCTAGGTTATAAGAGCAATCCTTTCTCCAACATATTTATTTTCCATTTTCTGTTAAATATCAAATGAAGTGATGTCTTTTTGGGATGACTAACTAGGGTAAATGTGGAAGAGGTCTTCTGGTTATTTTTGTTTCATTTGTTGCCCATATACTAAGGACTAAGGGATGACCAACTATTGTTGTTACTTGTTGTTACCCTCTGAAGATTTTCTATTACATTTCGAAGTTTTGATGTTACACCTTGAAGTTTTTGTTGCACCGTGTGGATGTTGTTACACCACAACAGCCAAGGACCATGGTTGTTGTCTTAAAAGATAGTTGTTGAGAATCATGAAATTATCTACAGGTAGTTAAAGGATCTTAGCGGTTATGATTGTAGAAGATGGTGTAACTTTTATTGTTATTTTATTTGGAAATTGTTTGTAACGATTTCTATTTTACTCTTGATATTGATCAGCATGAGAATCATCAAATTCTCATGACTAATTTTTTCCCTAATTTTTGGGGCTTGTAAAATTTTATAAAAAGGGGTTTGGTCCCATGAAATGGGACGTCAACACAGGAGGAATATTGACATTTTGATCTTGTAACTTTCAGTCATTTCTAATACAGAACAAATATGGTAATGTTTACACAAATCTCGTGTTGAGTCTTTAACTAGTTCTCGTTCTATCCCTGCACCCTACTAGGGAGGAAGGGCCCTCCTCTTTAGAAGGGATTGCAGCAGTAGTAAATTAATTTCTTTTATTTCTGTTAGTGTGGATTTATTATTTTCGTTGTATAAATTGTAGTACATATGCACTTTTGTTTTCGGATTCGTTATATGTTGTTACACAGGATTTGCTAGAACTACAATATTTAATCAGCTGATACATTTTCATTAATAATGTGTGGCATCACTGTTCACTGAGAAAAACACGAAGTGTGATGAGTGTATTTCATTCTTGTAGAATGTATTTTTAATTTATGCATGAGTGCTTTAAGTTTTGAAATTTTCTTCAACGACATTTCCTTCATTTCTTTCTCTGTCTATTATGTATTGACACAGACAGTACAAACACTTTTGAAATAAAAAGACTTACCCTAGTTGACAATTAAATGACTATGGTTCAGTGAAATGAAAAAGTGATTAAATAATCTGAACATTTTGACGTTGTTGTCGGGTAAGGCTATAATGATACAGTCAGCTAGTGCTTTTCTTTTGAGTTTTTTTTTGTTCCTAAATTTGCAAGTGTTGGGCAGTAAGACGAGAGGTAAGAACATGTGCATTGCTCTAATATACTAGAATGGGCTCACCCATGTAATAATTAGGACACTTAAGGTGTGTTAGTGAGTTTTTTATTTTATTTTATTCTTGTTTTCACAGTGTGTCTCTAATTTTTTAGGTATTGGGGGATAAGGTGAGAGGTAAGAACCTATGCATTGCTCTAACATACTTGAGTGGGCACACCCCCACAATAATTAGGACACTTAGAGAGTGAAAATAATTATACATTGGGTCCGTGTATAGAATGTATGAGTGGAAAAGAAGCAACCCGTAGAGATAACAATAAACCTACGAGAAAGAAGGGTCGACTTAAGAATAAGAAAAATATTGATCAAGGGAGGACTATATACATTCAATAATTGATCTTAAAAGAAGAGAAGGAACAATCAACATCGCATAGAGACATAAGGAAAATAGGGCCACAAAAATCTACTACATCGACCCCATCCTTGGGAAACAAGTCTACAATCTCCCATTACAACAATTTAGGAACAACAAGGAGAGACTAGTACACAAGACTTTGGATTAGAAGGACAAGGAAAGACTAGTGGGAATTACCAGGAGTCAGAATTAGAAAAACATTCTTTCACTTTCCAATACACTAATTTAGGAAGTGCAGTAAAACAACCATCCCCTGAACATTATGAGAAATCATCATAAGAATCTTTATCCGCAGATCATCAATCCAAGAAATCTCTAGAATAACCTTCACTAGAAGAAGAATCAGGAGAAAAATCAATGGGGGACAATAACAATAAGGCATATGACACTATTACCACCTTTGACTTTCCAATAGGTGACATAAGGGGAGAAGCCCCCATGAAAAATATCCCTTTACCGGTTCTTCCATCTTTTCAAGGATTAACTATACAAGATCCTTACACTTTTCTGTTTGAATTTGATGTTATGTGCAAAAGTTAGGATTACACTTCAGACGCTTAGAAATTAAAATTGTTTCCTACAACCCTGAAAGGTGCAGCATTGAGATGGTTTATGGGACTTGGACCTGCACTATCCCAACAATGGGAGATGTGAAAATATATATTCTTAGCAAAATAACAAGATTATTACCATACCAGAAAATTGAAGGAGGAATTGTTCAGAATTATTCAGAAAGACGACGAGAGCCTGGAATATTATGTGGAACAATTTCATTATAACTTATAGAGGTTGAAGCATAGTGATTTCGATCTTGAAATTTTGAAGACAATATTTATTCAATGGATGAGAGACGACTTCCTTGATATTCTAAATCCGTTAGGAAAAGGGGACATATCTCAGGAACCATATGAAGAAATTATGAAGCTTTTCTTAAGGTGTTCATGAGGATCACCACGAGAAAGAAGCATGACATGGGATGCTTCTATTAGAATACACAAATCAACAAATGGAAGTGTAACTAGAGATAATATTGGAAATCTGTTTGAAAAACTTAAGACTAATCTTATCAGTACTTTATCTGCTCAGTTGACGAAAACACAAGTAAAGAAAGCACAATATGAAGTTGAAAAATCTCTAGCCATATTTTGCCCAAAGTGTAAAGAAAAACACTCCTTGAAATATTGTAGAGTTAATAACATTAACTTGTGAAACATTTGTAGCTTGGAGCATTCTATGGGGCATTTCCCGGAGCTTCCGAGACTAAAAGTAGTACTCAAGGAATCAAGAGAAGAAGTCCAGTCTTCTTACTTCATTGGATCGAGGAAAACTTGGAACCTAAGACCACTAGGTGTGTTCCAATTTTTTTTTTCTAATCCATGGAATAATGTGTATAACACTCAACAGTTTCCATGGAAATACCATACTCCTCCTCCTGCTTAGTTCCCTTAGCATGGAGGTAGTGGTCTCCTTCTCCCTCCTTCCCATATCCTCCATCTCAACCATACCCTTGGCCTTAGAACTGGAAAGGAAACCAGCCCGTGTTACTAATGTAGAAATAATTACAATTACCACCTCTTGCATCATCTGCTACTAATACTCCTCCCATACAACCCCAATTACCTGTACAACCTAACCCTAATCCAAACAATAAGGTAGCACAGGCTTTAGAAGCTCCTGCTTCCTTCCAAACCTATTACATTACTCCCATTGAATGCAATGAAATCCATCTACAATCGAGAAAAGTAGTAAAAATATCTCCTGTTATTATTGAAGAAGAATGTGAATCTCCTAAGGATGGTCCTCTAGATTCTAATGGAACTACTACAACAGGTCAAGGTGATGTTGCTACAACTGTAACAACTAACCCAAATAATGCTAGTACATTTGTATCAACCAACCTAGCTATTACAGTAACTAAGGACTCCCCATATCCACAAAGATGATTAGAAACTAAGATGATTTAACAACTTGAATTTGATTTTCTTAGAGAGTTGAAAAATCTACACATAAGGATTCCCTTACTACAAGCTATCAAGGATGTTCCCGTCTATACGAAAAGTAGTAAGGGACCTATGTGTTAGAAAACCTGGAAGAAAGCCTAAGGACCCTGTCACTATCCATGTGATGGGGAAATTATCAGAGCTAATGATTGGTCAGTCTTCGTTGACTAAATATAACGATCCAGGGAATCCTATAGTTACTATTTATATTGATGAGATGCCCATCCCAAATACACTAATTGATTTAGGGGCATAAATCAATGTAATGACCAAATAAATCTTTACCACCCTAGGATTGCACGAGCTTAGACAAACACCTATATTACTAGGATTAGCAGACAGGTCCCATGTTAAACTTGAAGGGGTGTTAGAAGACATAGTTATTAGAGTGGGTTCCTAGAGGTATCCAGCAAACTTTCTTATTTTTCAAACCAAATCAAATTTAGGGGGGCATCCCTTTATTCTTGAAAGGCCCTAGTTAGCCACTGTGGATGCATTTATAGGTTGTAGGTTGGGCTTTATGACAATTTCAGATGGCTAGGCTATGAAGAACCTTAGCCTTTACCCCCTACAAAACCAAGTAAGGATTTGGGAAATCCATTATGGGATGAATTCAAACCTAAATCAAATAACTTCTAGCCACTTCTTACCTTCAGTAAAGCCCAATACTTTAAGGATGAGATAGAAGATGATATTCTAAATGGTTTTATCAGTAATCCTCTTTTTGTTACTTCTATGAGGAATTGGTGGAGGAAGATGTTGTGGAAGACTTGAGCTTTGAACAGATGAAGACCGCTCCAAACATCAAGAGAAGCTCGGTCGAAATATAACCAGGTAAAAATCTTAATGTTAATCCGAACTTGACTTCCAAACATAGTCTACCACACTACTATGAAGCCCATGGATGTAGGTCGTCTGGCTAGAATTGGGCCACTTTTTTAGACCATTCCAAATTATGAGATCCTGAGAACTACAGAGCTTGATGAGCTCCGACCGAAACAAATTCTCCCCGAGGTCTTCAGAGCTCCTTTTGTACCAGCTAGCCAAAGGAAGGTCTTCGTCTAACCAACGGGGATTGGGGTTGGAATGATTGCTTAGAAGAATAGCTTGGTTGCTTGAAGTTCGAGCATTAAAGTCACCCATTAAAAGGATATTGCCTTCATTCCTTAGGCTAGAATTCTCTAAACCATTCTAAGGACTATTTTTATCTAGATTATTTTTCTTATAGAAGTTAGAATTGATGGGGGGAATAACAGATTTCTATGTAGGTCTTTTTATCATAAATGTCAGTAATTTTTATCCAACTATATTGATTTTAAGGGTTATTTTTATAAATCCTAGCTTGGGGAGAGATGTTCTTCTTAATGTAACAAGTTATACCCCCAATGCCTCTATGGGAGGATCGCTTATTCCAGGTAGACCATAATGTAAAGCCATCTATGTTAGGGACCTTAGATTCTTCGTGCTCCCAAGTTTCAACAAGCAAAATAATATCAAAATCATTCGAGATCCAACTTAGCTTGGGGCCTTTGTTCCATGGAAAGCCCCAACAGTTCCAAGAAAGAATCCGGAGCATGTTGAATTGCTATTTATTATTATATTTTTGGTTTTTATCTCGAATAACGACTTTTCTATTTCTGATTATTGCCCATTTTCCTTCCTTCCTAGCTTCCTTTACCTTTTGAACCTCCTTTCTCAATTCTTCTTGATCTTCTAGAATGAGATCTTCATTTATAAATATTATCGTTCCTTTTAGACTTGAGGTTTTACTAAGTATGTCATACTTATGATCAGTAGAGCTCACATTTATTTAGATCAGTCTTCCTTTATTCTCAGTTAGTTTCCCCAACCTTGTTGCTTTTATGAGACACGTTGTTTCAATTTGTAATTTGTTATGTAATTCTGTCTAGGCTATGGCTAAAGTATCCTTGTCTACCTCCTCTTTCAAACTAAAGATTATAAGGTTCAAGGCCCTTTTGTTACGCTCATGGTCTAATTCTATCAATTTTTTCATTTCATCTTTAATTGGTTTGATATCTAATTTACTTGCCACACTATTTAGGGTGAGGCAGCTATTAACTTTTTCTTCTAGCTCTTTAATCATGTCCTTCATTTTAAAACTCTCTAAAGTATCAACATCTACTTGCTGGGATGTTTGGTTCATATCTTGGTTTTGTTTTTCTATAACCTGCAACCTAGTCTCCATTGCCTCCATCTTATTCTCCAATATTTCTATTTTATTTTCTATTTGATTTTGGAGCTTGACTTCAAGAGATATGAATTTATTTTCCAGCATGGCTACTAACTCTGTTTGTAGCTTGACTTCTTTTTCTTCTCTATGTTTATCTAAAGACTCTATATGCTCATAGAGGCTCTGTAGAGTAACTATGCTAGGTCTACCTTTGGTAATCTTTGGTAATTGTGCTGAATTATTCATACTTGAAAATATATGAGCAGATATGTATTATAAAAATATAAGGAATGTGATGTGTCCACCTGATATCAGCAAGTCAGACCGCAGATGCACGTGCCCCAGAATGTTTTTCTATTACCACAGAGAGATCGTAAATACATCACCCTAAATTATATATATATATATATATATTTATATATTATATTATATAATATATATATTATTAAATTTATTTATAAATTTAATAAAAATAAAATAAAAATTAAATTAAAAAAAAAATGAAAAAAACTATAAAATGTAAAAAAGAAGCAAAATTAACTTGTAAAAATAAAAATTGAATAAAATAAAGAAAAAAAAAAAATAAATAACAAATATCAAAATAAATAAAGAATGAAATTTTTTATTATTTATATATAAATTAAAAAAAATCGAAAACTGTTTTTTTTAAGTTAAAATAAATAATCAAATCTCTTTAGAAAAAAAAACACCAAAAAAAACAATTTAAATGAAAAATGAAAATATTTATTAAATAATATAACACAATTAAAAATAATAAATAAATAAATTAGAAAATTATTATTTTTTTTTTTTTTTATAAATTATAAAAATTAAAATATAAATTATATATATAAATATATTATATATATATATATAATATATATATATTATAATATATATATATATATATAGTAGTGTTTTCGGAATAATCACATTGTAAGGACTTGGTCACGTTTCAAACCAACTAATGTGGTTCATTCTCAAGACAAGGTGAAATCACACATCTAGAGAATAAATAGTAGGGATGCATCAAGCCGTTCAAAACTAGTCGTTGGTAAAGTAAAATTATTAAGTTAGAAAATAACCATTATGTGATAATTAAATACTTAATATTGAATTTGTAAATTATTTATCAAATTAAATAATAATATAATCTAAGAATAACCAATTAATATAATATCATAAGTTAGGGTTTATTTTTTCAAGGTAAGTTAGGTAGAAGACTAGTCGTTATCTTTAATAGATTAGTTAATAACAATTTTAAAAATAATTAATATATTTATCAATTTAAAATAATAATATTTTCTAAGCTTAGTTTATAATATTAATAGTTAGGTTTAACCTATTCAATGAGAATAAGGTGGGAAACTAGCTGTTATAATCAATTAGTTAATGATTTTATTAAAAATTATTTATATAGTAATCTTAGGTTGAGATTAGTTATTAGGTGAATTTCATTTCATTTCAGTTTTTAACCAATAGTGTAAGGATAAAAATCACAATTGTGCAAGTCTTATTCTTCTGATATATTGTATGAGAAATATCTGAATGAAGAATGAAGTAAGATACGATAATAATAAATCGGAAAAGGAGGATTGCTTCCAAGGTTGTGGATGGAGGGATGAAGAACTAGGTTTTGAGCTAGGGTTTGGTGCCGGTAACCATGGCAGATCGAGGAGGAGGGAGTTCAGCTCCCTCCTACAGTCAAATAGCTACGAACATAAGCAAGGAAAAGGATCTGCACAGCTTCAAGAAACCAACAGAGGCAATAACTAAGGACACCAATACAGGAAATATCAAAAATCATGAACAGAGAGGAAATCATGAGGAAGATAGCATGGAGAAGAGGAAAGAGGGTAGCAGTTCGAAAGATGCACCCCTAAGGGCGACAGGGATATGCAGACCCAAGATTAGCATCACTCCTAGGGTCATTTTGAGTGACCCAGTGCTACAGGTACACAGAGATCACATGACAAAACATGCAGTCATATGCAAATTTATGGGGATCTGGCCGATGGAGAAAGCTTTACATGCATGGATAAGAAACCACTGGAAACACAAAGGGGAAATAAACCTCCACCTTGCATCGAAGGGCTTTCTTACGGTGGTATTCACGAGCTTAGAAGATAAAGACAGAGTGTTCGAGGGAGGACCATACTTCTATGGTGTTGCAGGCCTTTACATGCGACCATGGGTGATAAATTTTGTTCCACAATGAGAAACATTCACCTCAATACCGATATGGATAAGACTATACTCCCTTCCTTTAGATTATTGGTTGCCAGAGTCCTTGAAAGCTTTTGGCAATAAACTAGGTCATTTTATTAAGATATCAAATGTGACATTAAGAGGCAAATACACTTCTTTCGCCCGAATCTATGTGGAAATGGACCTGTTTGGAGCACTCCCAGATGATATCATCTTAGAAGTGTATGATGAATAATGGGCATAGACGGTAGAATATGAGGACGTACCATTTAGATGCCGTAAATTCCATGAACATGGGCACCTTTACAGAGACTACCCATAAAATAAAGTGGAAAACAACAAAAAGACCACCATAAGTAAAGATCTTGAGGATTTCACCAAGGTAGTAGGAAAGGGGAAAGAAGGAAAACAGAATAAAAAGAAAACCAACAAGGACGGACAACAGAGCCACAACAGTTTCAAAATCTTAGAAGAAGACACAGGAAATAAGGGGAAAAACCATGGATCAGAAAATAAAACTGATGAGAAGGACAGGGACACTAGTATGGAGGACATACCAGAGAACAACCAGCTACAGGATGATACATCAAGAATAATGGAGCTCAACAGGGACCATGAGATGACCCCAAGTGAGGCAGGAATGGAGGACCATGAACTATAGGAGATTCTTGAGAAGGAAAACCTGGATCTGGAAACATTTCTGGAACAGGGTATTACCAAAGGGGTTGACTCCCTGCCAAAGGAAGAGTTTAATAGGGTTCAACAACTCTTCTTATGGCACTCCCAAACGAAGAATTCTGGAGTCAAAAGAAACCATGATAGCCAGGAAAATAAAGGAATGAAGATAATGGAAGAAACATAGGGACAATCCTCCAAGAACCAGGGTAGGAAAAGAGGAAGGAAAAAACAGAATGAGTTGCTGACAAAATGTGGAAAACTCATGATCAACTCAGGTATGATGAAAGATCTCACCAGTTACTCTTTTACAAACCTATATTAATGAATTTTACAACATGGAATATCAGCGGTCTAGGAAGTAAAAGAAAACAAAGAAATCTTAGCAGTAGAATAAGAGAAGAAAACCCCGACATGGTGTTCATTCAAGAAACTAAGTGCTCGATGGATAAAATCAAAGGAGTACACAATAATTGGTTAAGCAGGTTTGAGTATCTAGAAGTTAAAGCAGACAGCTTGGCAGGTGGGATTATAACACTTTGGAACCCCCCAAAACTTAGCATCTTGGATGTGGAAGCATCCAAGAGCTATCTTTTGATGGTAATATAGCCTGTGGGTGATAAGGAAAATTACATGATGACAAATGTCTACGGACCTCAAACACTAGAAGACAAATTCAAACTTCTCACCTCCCTTGAGAAGCTCATAGGAAGACATCACAATCTACCATGGATTCTGATGCAGGTGCATCTCACCCTTTTCTTAATTAAAGAAAAATCCAAGTGGAGCATGAAGACGTGGACCAGCGGAGCTGAATAAAGGGAAAAAACAGAGAAAATCTCCCTTAAAGCAGTTAAAGAAAAAAAATTTAAAGAGAGAATGGATAAGACTAGATAGACTTCCTATTATTAATAGCCATGCATGCTTTTTGGAGAGTTTATGTAGAGAAAAATCAGAAGAG